>SNQN01001067.1:0-44547 GCA_008642245.1 Bassia scoparia
AAGGAGAGAGATGTCAGTATTTACTCACATGTCTATGACTCTCATGTAATTCCTTCTCTCTTGCTTCAAGATTCTCAATTAACAACTCATTTTTTTCTTTTAAAATAACAATATCACTTTTTAAAGATTCAAGTTGTAAATTAAGACTCAAGATCATACTATCCATAGACATGTCAGTAATCACTGGCTRCTTTCCCTCTTTTAATTGATGAATCTCAGCATGTAGGTCACATATCTTTCCATCATATTCATCTATCAGTTCACTGATTTCTTCGCTGGTACCTACTAGGGGAACAGTATAGTGTGCAGCTTTGAGTAAAACATTCTCTTTGTGAAGATCTAAGTTGCTAGTCATTATTTCAAAGGCTTTCAACAAAGAAGTCCTACTACAAAAGGTTGCTTTCCCTCTAGCTGCTGAAAAATCAAGAGACTCACTTGAGGTTGATAAGTCTCTGGGGAACCAGGAGGTTAGATCTTCTTCACCGTCAACTGGATAGTATGGTTTAGAGGATCTGGCCTTTTCAAGTTCCACCTTGCACTTGTCCAATTCAACCTCAAGCTCTGCCACTTGATCTTCTAATTCATGACAGACTTCTTCAAGGTGGTCACAACTGGCAATAGCAACTTCACATTCAGTACGTTTTTCTTTAAGTTCTCTTTTGCCAGTTATGTAAGTTTTACCTAATTTATAGCATTCATCTAACAAGGATTCTATACAAGCAAGCATATTGTCTCTATCATACTCATGCATATCTTGCCTAACTTGTTCTAAGTTTACGATGTGTTCATGCAGCATATCCTTCTTAGCCATCAAGCACTTTTCAAATGTGCTGGTTCCCCCTCTGATTCCGGAATCAGTGTTGTTTCCCTCGATGTTTTCAAAGGCAGTCATGCAAACGCTAGGGTTAGGTGATTCTTCATCCTCATCAGACCCTGAGTCAGAATCACCCCACATTGATGCTATCATAGCATTCTTAAAAGCTCGCTTTTCCCCAGACTTGGACTGCTTGTCGTTCCACTTAGGACAATCTCTGATTAGATGTCCCTTTTCTCCACACTTGAAGCACCCTACAGAAGATGAGTTAGTTTTTTTGAAATTTTTACCTTTGAAGTTCTTCCTCTGATCTCGGAGTGTTCTTTCAAACCTTTTGGCAATCATGCCAATCTCATCTTCATCCTCCTCTACTGTTCCCTTAAGAGCTATGCCTCTGACTGGTTCCTTCTTAGACTTAGAGTCAATCAATAATTCATGTGTCATGAGGGAACCAATCAGCTGTTCCAGAGACAAAGTAGACAAGTCTTTGGCTTCATATATAGCAGTGATCTTGGTTGTCCATGCATCTGTTAAACTGCACAATACTTTTCTCACAAGATGCTCACCAGAAAAACTTTTGCCAAGGGATCTAAGATCATTGATTATTGTCATGAATCTACGAAAACAATCATTGATCTTTTCACCCTTGTTCATAGCAAACAATTCATATTTAGACATAAGTAAATCAATTTTGGATCTTTTTACCTCGCTGGTTCCCTCATAAGCAAGTTCAAGAGTATCCCAAATTTCTTTTGCACTGCTGCATCCAGAAATTCGATTATACTCTGTCTCACCTATGGCCTGTTGTAATATGGACATTGCCTTTGCATTCTTCTCAAGTAATTTGTAGTCAGCAGTCACCAATTCGCTATCTTTCTTTGGAGTCTTGTTTCCTTCAGAGTCAGTCTTCATGATTGTGTTAGGACCATTTTTTACTACAAGCCAACACTCATAATCAATCCCCATAATCACATTTTTGATCCTGTTCTTCCACCATGCATAGTTGCTTCCGTTRAACTTTGGTGTCTTGCTATCATAACCAATCGCACCTAAMTCTTGAGTACTCATACTTGACTTCTCTAGATGTTACTCTTGCAAGTAGCCTTGGCTCTGATACCAATTGAAGGTTATGTTATACTCAAGAGGGGGGGTGAATTGAGTATAATTATCTATTACCAATTTTTCTTTCTTTTCGGACATAGTATGAGGAACCAGTTGAGCTGGTTCCTGTAAGCAGCAGAATATAAGTAAAGCAATAAAGAACACACAAGATTTAACGAGGTTCACCCAACTCTAGGCTACATCCTCCTACCCCATGTTCTTTTATTAATCTACTCCGAAAAACAAAGAACACACTCACTCTGTTGTTTCCCTACTCCGGGAACCAGCACACCCCACACTCAACTCTGAATGTGCACTCGACTCACACTCGTAAGTCCAATTTGTGTTTGAACTCACAAACACTCACCTGGCCTTTAACCCCTCTGTTGAATGCCTTTACAATAACAACTTTTTCACTCTTCTTGATTTACTTCTTAACAAGCTAAGTAAGAGAAATAATGAGGCTCGACTAATGCTCTTGTGTATGACTCAAAGTAAAGTTTTTGTGCTTTGTGTTTTTCTCCCAAAATATTAAACTCTTTTGATCCGTAGAGAGATGTGTGGAATTTAGAAGTATAGATGAGTATTTATATATTTGTTGACCTAAACCCTAGTTTCCTTAAATCTCTACTTGCCGAGCAAGGCAAGATGAGATTTATGGAAAGTATTTATCTTGCTCGATTTTAATCTTTTAAGGAAACTATCGAACAAGATATATACTCCTAGGTTTTAAGGCAACAATCATATTCTCATCTATATTTCCAGCTGCAAACTTTCTTTTWGAAATATATCTTTTACAAAATATTTTAGAAAAACTCTTTTTCAAAACCGCAGCCATAATTCCACTGAGGGACACAGCTGGTTCCCTAGCTTGGTTCCCTAATTGAGTATGTTAAGAATTCTGTTCCATTCTTGTACCAGAATTCATACCATAACTCAAAACATGTATAAGTATTTAAACCATAACAATTAACTCACACTACAGAGCATATTACATGATTTCTTAGATTTAAACTATTAAAAGCATTTCATTCATTCTTCATGTAATCTTCAAGACTTTGAATTCTTCCTTTAAATACTTCAATTTTGAACACACTTCTTTCTTCGARTGTCTTCGAAAGGCTTCATACTTCAAGTCTTGGAATCATCCTATTACTGCACATGTAACATGGTTAAAGTGCAATAAAAAGGTATATGACTGTTCTTCAACATAACAGTCAAGGAAACAGCTCGTACTGGTTCTGTACCAGTATATGAGCTTATATGTAATCAGCTGTTCCCTGCATCAAACAAGTTAGTTTCAATGCATACCCAATAAGTATTAACTTGTTTAGTGAAACAAGTATCCTAAATCAGCTGGTTCCCAGAACCAATTATATTTACAAGTAAGTGTCCTGTTTCCTGTAATGGTTTGTCATCATTCAAAACCTAAGGGACTTAACAACTTGTAATATAAGGTGGCATTTGAAATTGCATACAGAAAATTGCATAAAAAAAAGAGAAATTTCTGAAATGGGAAGGAATACCAACTAGAATTAGGAGCAAATTAGCGCGACAAAAATTATATCGTGTTATCAACGTTCAAAATTGAATTATAAAAGTGACAGAAACTTTAACTCTAGCACATTCTTAAAACCCTATTTCGAACTAATAATCGATTCAGCAGCAACAGGGAATCAAGCATACCTTTGACTCTTATGATGGTTTAGCTAGAGAAGTGATGAGGTTCCTTTCAATGGCGAAATTTTTGAAGGTCTGCTGCAATGGTGAATTAGTGATTTTCAGAGTAATGAAAGTTGGATTTTTTAATTATTTTTTTCAATGCAAAAATTTCTCTTCCTATCCTCTGGTTGGACAAGAATATTATTTTATACGAGCACTTGTTCTTAATTTACTCCCACTCACTTCAATTCAGTTTTGTAGAACACACCCCCATCTTATTTCGGTTCAATTCATTTCAAAATTTCTTTCACCAAACGAAAGAAAGGTGGGTCCTAAAAACGAAAGGGAACCCAAAATTGTGAAAAGGGGTCACTAAAACTTTTAGAGGGAAATCGGAAAAATAACATTTATGACGTACTCCCTCCATATCGATTTATCAGTAACATTTCTAAATAAGGTTGTAAACTTGTAACACAACACAATAACTGCAACAATTCATCTTTCTAAATTTGATAAAATTTTAAGCCTTAAATTACAAAAATACCCCTAACTTAAAAAATTAAACAAACATTATAACAACCTAAATCTAATTAATTACCCAAATTAATTTTTGGGAAATTCCCACTGGTAGTGTTGAGTTTTCGCAAAATCCCAATGGTAGTGTTGTGTTTTTTTAATCCCAATGGTAGTGTTAAAGTTTTGTTTAATTCCCAATCTTAATTATAATAATGAATATTCCATTAAAGATAACTTGTCAATTGTTATCTTTAACTTTTGCTATTAACCATAGTTTGCCAACAAAAAAAAAACCTCTCCCACAACCCCCACCCTAACCCATTCTGTTTCCTTCCCCTCTCCTTCTGTCCCAACCACCATTACCACTCCTTCCTCCTCCTCTTCCTTCTATAACTTTACCACAAATTCCCAGCCATCACTTCTTCTCCTTCTCTCTTACTCAATTCATCATCGTTATCTTCCATTCATCCTCCATTTATTTTTTCCAATAGGCAAAAACAACCTAAAATTCCCAGAAAACTTTGAATTATTACACCACTAGGCCTAAATTACCAGAAAATGGATTCTCAAATTATGCTACTAACTTTAGTGAAACTTACTATATTAATCTCTACTTCAGCAAGTGATTACATTCGCCCAAAACTCGTCAACTTCTTCACTTCCCATGGAACCGTTGCTCTCCCTCTGAACCACAATAGGTTATTTTCAATTTTATTATGATCATTCACCACAAATTCTCTCTCTCTCTTTCTTTCTCTCTCTCTCTCGCCATCCATCCGACAACAACCCAAAATTTCAGTATGAATTTGAAGGGATAAATTTGGGTTTGATTTGGCTGGGAAAATTTTGGATTCAAWTTTGCTCCAAATATTTGGGTTCGAAAATCCTAGATTCGAAGGAAATTTAGGGATTTAATGATTTCGCTTTTTTCTATGAATTCATGTTTCCATGATTTGGAATTTTGGAGTTTTTTTGTTTGATTTTCATGGTTTTTTGGTTTACTGGTTGATTTGCGTGAGTTTGGTTTCGTGGTTGATTTTCATGGAGTGAGATTTCGTTCTCTCTCTCCTCCATCATTGCAGCAGCAAAGTTTATTTTACATATCAAATCCTGGAATATCAGTTTGACATTCAATTCATTGTTAGTCTGTATATTATATTTGTGTTATTGTGTTTGGATTTTGATTTGAATCGAATAAAGTTCATTTCTTTTGATTATCATCCATCTGTGTTATTGATTTTTGATTTGAAGTGAATTGGGTTTGTAGTGATGACGAACAGGACAACGCATGACCAAGTGCTTGAGTAAAACAACTTAAATGTGATTTAAGGGTCAAACCATGGTTAACATTTAACACGAAGTTAACGAAAATTCCTCATTATAATTACGATTGGGAATCGAACAATACTTCAACGCTATCATTGGGATTAAAAAAACAAAACACTATCGTTGGGATTTCGCAAAAACTCAACACTACTAGTGGGAATTTCCCTTAATTTTTCCTAGATTATTACATCATCACCCATTACGCAATTAACAACCACCGAGCCACCCACCACCGATGTACCTTCAATCTGCACCATCGTTAGCCAAAACCACCATTGCACCTTCGATATGCTCCCTTGTTAGCCAGCATCACCATCACACATCACACTTTCTGCACGACAAATCGCCACCACCACCGCACCTTTACCTCGACCAATTTGAACCCAACAACCACTTGTAGACCCGATCACAATTTGAAGCCAACAACCACCCCCAATTTCAATTCGATCGACCAAGATTCGTGGTGGGAAGGGGGATTAAATTCAACCCCAAATTCATGGTGGGTTGCAATTGGACCCAAGTTCATAGTGGTTGACTAGTTGGGCAAATTTGGTCGTTTTGGTTGGACAAATTTGTTGTTGAATTAGATTGTGAATGCTCGAACCGGGTCTTGGTGGAAGATGATTTGACGCTGGTGACAAATTCGTGGTGGTAAATGCATTTGGTTGTTGTGGTAGTTGGTTTTCACATGGTGGTCGGTGGTGGCAGATTCATGGTGCTAGATGGTTTTCACACCTCTCTCCTATCCCTTAATCAAAAAATTAAACCTTACTAACCTTATTTGCCCTGAGAATGAAAAATAATGTGAAAAATAATTAAGAAATTCTAAGTGAATTTGCAACGTGGAGAAGATAATGGTAATATGAGAAGAATTAGGAGGAAGTAAGAGTGTTCAAAGTTTTAAAGTAAGCATAAAGGGCTTGAATAAGTTGAAGAGAAAGAGGCTTAAAATTATTATTTTGTTAAGGAAAATTTGTCTATAAA
Organism: Bassia scoparia; assembly: GCA_008642245.1. NCBI lineage: Eukaryota > Viridiplantae > Streptophyta > Magnoliopsida > Caryophyllales > Amaranthaceae > Bassia > Bassia scoparia. The sequence continues at coordinate 6,404 of SNQN01001067.1, forward strand.
TGCCATAAAATACTCACTTTTTGCAAAATACTGCCATGATTCCAAGAAATTGTCTAAAACTACCATTAAAGAGGTACTTCTTTGTTGACTGTTGTTGAGCGTACCTTTTCCGCCCAAAAAGACCATGTGCCGATCACGTGTGTTGTGTTCTTGCTATTGACTTCCCTCTTCTCCTAGTTGCACCCTTAATCACCTAAAACTAACTAAATATATACCCATCTTCCCCCTTGGCTCCTTTCATGGCCACCACGAGCCACAACCACAACCATCACTGCCTCCTTCCTCCCTCCTTGTTCGAGCACCACTACCGACCCCAATTTGCTCAAACTTCAGCAAAAAAACCCAATTTTTAAAATTTTAGCAATTCGAACTGCATTCAAATCACAAACCCAGATTTGGTTCGAAAACCAGATTTGACCCACAAACCAACATCTAGGTTGTGAATTTGGGCAACTTTTGATCGTGATTGCTGCTTGGACGCGTGGGTTTGGTCGCGTGGTTGTGCTAGGTGGTGCTTTGGTCGCGTGGTTGTGCTAAGTGGTCGCGATTGTGGTCACGATTGGGTAATGTGGTTGTGTTGCGTTGGTGGCGATTCTTAGTGGGTGGTGTCGCGAAACGGGGGTGGGGTTGCAGGAGGATGGAGCTAACTTGGGGGGTGGTGCAAGAGGGAGGAGCAAAGTTGGAGGGGGGGTTGTAAGAGGGAGGAGCGAAGTGGGGGCGATGAAGGTTGCAGGAGAGAGGAGTGAGGGTCATGGAGGGTGGCAGTGGGGATGGATGTGTGGTTGAGGGTAAATCAATGAAGAAGAAGGGTGGGTGGGGATTCAATGGGGGTGAAAATAGAAGTGGGGACAAGCCATTAGAAAAAAGAAACGAACACGTGAGCAGCATGTGACCATTTTGGCCGAAAAAGTACGGGTCAATGCCGAATGGCAGTAGTCAACAAAGAAAGAATTGGCTCTTTAATGGTAGTTTTTTGGAAGAAAGGTCTGTGTGGCATTTATGGACAATTTCTTGGAATCGTGGCAATATTTCGCAAAAAGTGAAATTTTTTATGGCATTTGTGGACAACTTTTCCATTTGTTAATGACAATAATGCGTATAAATAGTTAAATACCCTAACAAATCATAGGTCTACATGTTCGACATGGTTTATTTAGTGGAGTTTTTAGTGGTATAACCAAGTCCAAACACTATTAAATATATAATGGTTAATAATTATCAAAACGACACTTAAACACATACTCCCTCCGTAACGCAATAAAGCAACAATTGAATTTTCACGTATTTTTAGGTAGAAATTTAACAATGTAAACAAGCGAATTAGTCTAAATAATTTTAACACAATGAAGAAGAGGATGATAAGTTTATTGTAGTAAAGTTATTTTGACTAATTTGATCGTTTACTATGTTCAATCTTTTCCTCAAAATGCGTGAAAATTCAATTGTTGCTTTTATTGCGTTACAGAGGGAGTAATATTTTTAGGTCTACACTCAATTCATGTTGAGTTGTATATGTATAATAGATCAATTTTTGTTTCAACACAAATATAGGTCAAATTTCTCATTTGTTTATTTATCTTTAATATGTTTATCTTGTTTGTGTTAAATCAATTATTCTACACTATCTAAGAGCATGAGCAACGGTGGGTAAGTTAATTACCCAATTGCACTTTTTGGATGTTTTGGGTAAGATTGTCATTGTAGAAGCTTGCTCATTTGTTAGGAGCCTCAATTTTTAGGGAAGTTGCCTAAATAAATTTGCCCTGTACTTTTGCTAGTGGACTCATGTGTCCACTAGGAGGGCAATCAAGGGAATAAAAGGATGGGTCCTGCACAAAAAGAAAAAGAAAAAACTCAAAAAAGAAAAGTGAGGGATTGCTTGATAACTGAAAATTTCTTCATTGACTTGATAAATAACATCTTTGACTTGACAAAAGTTTAGGAGGATTTGATAACTAATATGACAAAATTTCATCTAGAGGACTCCCTTGCCACTAGCTCCTAGCTAGTCCTAGCCGTTTATAGTTCCTCATACTTTTTCCGGGTGTACAAGTCTTCCTCTTCTTTTTTGGTCAAATGAAAAGTAAACAATGGCATAAATTTAGCATGTGAAGAATTTGTTGGACAAGCCTAACATTGTTATAAAGTGGCATAATAGGACAAATGAAATACACTTGGTAAAAAGTGAAGTAGATGAGAGAAAAAAATGAGGTAGGAATGAGGCGGGGGAGAAAATTGGGCTAGCCGAAGGTTGTAACTTGTAAGTGTTCTAATATTCTAGTTTGGAGGTAGGATCACAAAAATGGGTATGCACCACACTATCGCAGAAATTTACGGATCACCGGTTTGGTTACAATCAAATAAATTAACAACCCAAGTAATAATGTTATATACTATATGTCAAACTACAAATCAATTAATTAATACATAAAAACTACTCCGTATTACAACTGTTCTTTACCAATTTTCATATTTTGAAATCGTTTACAATCTACTTTGTATTATTTATTTGGCGTTAGTTTTCAATTGGGAAGGAAGTTATAAATTGGTACTCTTACAATAGTTTTTTTTTTAATTCCTAAATTATTATTAAAAAATCAAAATATTTTTTAGTTAATTAATGAGAGGCCTAGATTGGGGTTTGGAGGCTTCTCCTTCAAATTGACATTTCTTTTATATTATAGATTTTTATTATCTAGTAGATATTAGTATGTACTATGTAGGTAGTTACCGAGTATATTAGAGGAGAGGTTAAAGGATGGGAGTGCATGTGAAATTCACTTTTGGAGGGATTAAATGTACATGCTCCTCCTAGGGAATGAAAGCCTCTCATTGAAAATGAATCTCTATTTATATATAGATGTAATTTCGGCCGTTTATTCATGTGTCATTTGGGGGTTTTTGCTTGTAGTTTTCTTTAATTTGCATTATATTGTAATTTTTCCTATGCTATTTGGGCAATAACTCCTTTAATATATTGCATACTAGTTTTTTGGTGCACGCTATGCGTGCTTAAATTAAGGAATTTTTTTTTTGCAAATTTATATTTAAATATGACGCTTTTTGAATTGTAATTGTTTTAAATATTGTGTCATTTTTCAATCATAATATTTTTTTTTACCATGAAAACACATTTAAGTACAGAGTAGTTTATTTGGTAAATTTTCAATCTTCCTTTATTTGAAAATTTTAAAGTGAGAAGTGAATTAATTAAGGGAGCTTTAAATAGGTGTTGATTCACATTTATTAAAGGGTAAATTAGTGATTGTTTAGGGAGACACCATTGCTCCCCTCTTGGCTTATATAATAAAGATATATATACTTGTTATTAATGATAGAGGATAAAATATGGGATATTGTAGGGCTTCGCCCCGCCTTAGGCGAGGGGCGTTGACCTCAGCTTCAGTGTCATGGAGTTGAGCCATGGAATCCGCATGTGAATGCGTTGGGGTGTGTCATCGAATTGAGGGGATCGCCACCGTGCCTATATAGGTTATTCACGGACGCCCGAAACATTGGTGCAATTAATGGCCCCATCCATAAGTAACAGTCGTGGTCGGGGACATGGTACGAATCAGATCTGTAACCCAATTCGCCCGCATGTAGCGGCTCTACTCGGTCTCATTGTAGTTCCATAAATCATAACAATTGAATTCAAAAGAGCCTATCGATTTGACTTTGAAAGTGCATTGATTACTAGGTGGGTTGCTATTATAAACAAACCAAGACTTCTACAATGAATAAGGCGGTCACTTGATTGTTAGTCAATGTTAATAGGTGCCTAGAAAACCGTTCGTCCATGATTATCTGACTTTAATGTGACAAACGATATAAATTCCGGTCTTCTTTAAACAATATATACAAGTGTGATAGAAGATATATACATAGACATGAAAACAAAGGTTAGTGAGCATAATAATATGTATGTATGTCCTCCACCTTGTCACTGCAAACAATCGAATTGTTAGAAAAAAACTCAAAGGAATCGCTTTCGATTGAATTGCTAATTGAGACAAAACAACGCGTTAGTATTGACAATAATATATGTATAATAAAGAATGAAAACCAAGAAAACCATGGAAACAATGAAATATTAAAGAAAAACCTACATATTTACATGAAACCATTAACAAGTGAGTTTCTACATTGCTTTAATTGAATTAAAACTCAAATAATGTTTTTCAATTAAAAGTGGGAATGGAATTGAAAGAGAGTGAAAGAGAGGTTTTTGGTGAGTAATCTCAGATTTATACCCTTATTTCGCTGTTTGATTCGAAGAGAATCGATGCTTTGAATTGAATCGAATGTGTTTTGAGTGTTTTGAGAGTGTATAGATGTGTCTCGTGACTTGTGTCAGTGTGAAGTGTATTGAAAGTCGTGTATGAAGTGAGGTTTCAGAGCGTGAATTGTGCGTGTTAAGGTCGTGTGTCGAACTGAGCAAGGCAGGGAGTATTTATAGGCACGAGGCAAAACGAGGCAGGAAAAACCCTGCGTATATAACGCTGGGATGAGCGTATATACGCAGGTGAGGAGCGTATATACGCTCATTTCCAGCGTATATCGCTTCTCAAGTTGCATGATTTTTGGCAAATTCGTGTAGCAAGGTTGAGCGTATATACGCTCAAATGGAGCGTATATACGCTCCTGATGAGCGTATATACGCTCCATTTCAGCGTATATACGCTCAAATGGTTGAGTATATATTTTCCAAAACCTCGATTATATTCGATTTCCTCCGATTTTTATTCGTGTTTCCTTGATTCGACGCACCTAGACACCTTGCTCTCCAAGCAAGGATTTCTAGGATGTTCTAGAAGGTTCCACGTATTTCCGGAGTATTTTTCTAATTATTCACGTATTTTCTGCGTATTCTGCGTATTTAAACATTGCAAAATTCATAGAAATCATAGAAAAATCAGAAAAATAATTTGAAAATATTGGCGGATTCAGAAAAATGTGACGCACATATGGAAACAAAAAGCACGAGAATCGCCAGTGTAACTCGTTTGAAAACCTTTGAAAACCTTTGAGTTTATCGAGAAAACCGAAAGAAAATATGTTTGCCTTGTAAGTGACCTTTGCTCAATAATTCCGAGTACGACCTCACGTATTTTCAACTTTCGTGAGTTCAAAGCATCTTTTCCGAGTCGAAACAAACGCGAGACGCGGTATATTTCATCACGGATTACTCATTTGGGGAGACACTTTTCAGGTGTCTACAGAAGCCCAACTTTGACTGAGTCTGGAAGAGACGATAGTTTCGTAAGACGAAAGTCAAAGTATTCGATTCGGGACGGAGAGCAACTCAAGACGTTCTGCGACCCTGAGTTACCCTTTTTCGCCGGTACTGCAAACAAAAGGTTAGTTTTACCTGTAGCCGTGTCCCATGCGGTTCGATGTGCTTGTATGTGCCTGATCCTTGAGCGGTCATTTCCCGTTTGGCTGACTGGGAGAAATGCAGGTGCTTCCCATGCTTTCCGAAGAAATGAGCATTGACTTGAAAACGATAGCCTAATTCAGGATTAAGGACTACCTTGGTGACGACATAGGTCTGTTTTTATGTCTAGCGAAATTTGCATGCATGTTGACTTGTAACTTGTGACCTTGAGATTGAAAGAGTGGCAAGAGTCATTGATTTTGAAAGAGTCTTTGAACTTGGAAGGGCCTTGTCTAGGTCTGGTTTTAGACATAGTTTGCAAGAGTCATTGAATTTGAAAGGGTCTTGTTAGGTCTGTTTTAGACATGGTTTGAGAGAGTCATTGAAGGAGTCTTGTCTAGGTCTGGTTTTAGACATGGTTGAGAGAGTCTTGAAAGTGGCTCTAGGTCTGGTTCTAGACGTGATTTGAGAGAGTCTTTGAAAGTGGCTTGTCTAGGTCTGGTTCAAGACATGATTTGGAGAGAGTCTTTGAAAGTGGGCTTGTCTAGGTCTGGTTCAAGACATGATTTGAGAAGTCTTTGAAAGTGGCTTGTCTAGGTCTGGTTTTCGACATGGTTTGAGAGAGTCATTGAATTGGAAAGAGTCTTTGTCTAGGTCTGGTTCAAGACATGGTTTTGAGAGTGGCTTGTCTAGGTCTGGTTCTAGACATGATTGAAAGTGACTTTAAATTTGAAGGAGTCCAGTCTAGGTCTGGTTCTAGACATGAAGGATGATACTAGAGTCTAATCTAGTACCAAGTGCCAATTGAAGTGTCATTTGAAAGAGTGACTTAGAGAAAGGTGACATTTGGACGAGACTTGACTTAAATTGGCAGAGACAGTGACTTTGATTGGAAAGAGACAGGGTCCAAAAGTGACTTTTCAGGATTCACTTGATAGCAAAAGACTCGAACACTAATAGGCCTTAGGAGACAAGAAGCCCCAACTGGAAATTAAGGACCGTGATGACAACGAGCCCCCCAGCGAGACTTTGAGACAACGTGGTTGCGGCTTAGAGTCAACATAGGGAAGGTGGATGGATTGTATGGATGAGTTCCAAACAAGATGTACTAACCCAAAGGTCAGGTGGCTTTACTTCTTTGGGATTGAGTCAATGAGTCCTTGAAGGTGACCAAGAATAGGCTATGGTTCGAGAAATAAAAAGGGTCAAATTTGTGACTAGGGGTCAAAGATGTGGCTATACGAGGTTGGCCAATGATGTTGGTTCAACATGAGTCTATGTGAGGTTCTAAACTGGCGAAACCATAATCGAATCTCTTAGCAAGTCAAAGCACTCAAAAGGCCTCAATATTTAATGTTAATGCTGATGGCGGTCGAACCTCGAGAAGAGGCTTCCTACGTATCTTACGGAATCAGACCAACGTAGTTCTGGTTATGATTTGACAATGCCTCTGTGAGAGGGCTTTTGGGTTGTAATGTGAAGGCTGTGGTTGAGGGTTTGAAAAGGCTTGATGATGACCCACGGTGCGCAGTGTGCTTTTTAGACTCTTGTTTTTTTTGTTTTTGGGCTTTGACTTTGAATTTTGGTTTTGAAATTGATTTGCATTTGTGAAAACTTTTGTATTGAACTTTGATTTTTTGCTTTTTCTTTTTGCCTTTTTATTCTTTTTTCTTTTCTTTCTTTTGCACGTGTCTTTTCCTACGCACCGTTTGGTCCAAAGGGTTAGGTAGATGTGGGTGATGAAAGAAAAAGGCTAATTGATAGTGTTGTGCTCAAAGGTTGCAAGGGTTTTGATTTGATGTGACAAGGATGGAGGGAGGGTCATTTTGTGGAGCTGTGAAGAGGCTCTCTGGGCATTGTTCATAATAATTGAATCAGCATTAGATTAAATGAAGATAAGAGAAGTGTTGACGACTTGCATAGCAATTAGAAATAATATTGCCATACAAATGAAATCATTTTGATGAAACATACATGGTCGTATAAGAATATGAAGAAGATAAGGAGTACATAATAAGATAGAGATAAAGGAGAAATAAAAGATAGTTGATCATATAGACGAGAGACATACGAAAGGAATAGAAAAAAATGATACAAAAAAAGCAATTGAGGGTGACATGAGGCTTTGATGGTAGTGGTGCTTGATGTTTTCCAGTTGGGCCAAGGAGGTATAGGATTGTGATGATGGAGGGTCAGAGCATGGGCTTTTGTGGAGGTAGGATTTGTTTGACTTCTTGCCTCTTTGGGCCCCAGAGACAAGTTGCGAGTTTTGCTATTCTTGCTGAAATCAAGAAATTACACTTTAGAACCCAGAAACAAAAGATGGTCTACTTGAAAACTCTTAAGAACAAACAACTCAGTCTTGAGGTCTGGACTTAAGGAACTGAACTCAGAAAGTAGACTTGAATGGGCTAGACCTAAATCTGATTTAAGGTGCTAGACTGAGAAAGATTCAAACCTAGAGATGGGCTACTTCAGAATTAAGGACCTCTTAGACCTAACGAGCATTGAAATGAATGGCCTAGCTTGAATCAAAGTCTAGGGTTGAGTCTATGATCGAACCTAGTTCAGTTTTAAGGTTCTTGGTTGAGATTAATTGAACCTAATTCAGACTTAAGGTTCTTGAACTGGAATTGAATTGAACCTAATTCAGACTTAAGGTTTTTAATTGGAAATGAATTGAACCTATTTAGGTTTAAGTTTTAAAAGGTCGAATCTAAGTCAGATTTAAGACTCTTGGATTGGAATCGAACCTAAGTCAGATTCTAGGTCGAATGGAGTTGAAATTGAATTGGATTGGAATGGGCCTAATGGATCATCAAACTTCATGTCTTGAACCATAGATTAAGAGCTGGGCTTGTTGGTGGTTCAGAATTTGGACTAAATGAAGAGTCACAAGTTAACAAGCACATTGATTGAAACCAAAACCAATTATCACTTAAGGTCAGGATCTAAGTGAACTATAGGTCGGCTTGGTTAAGTCTGACAGTGTACATGCCTAAGAGTAGAGCTGGTCCAATTTCCCACCACAAACATTGTGATGTATGGCCGAGATACCCTTATATACACGCATCGAGTAACACGTGCATACGCGGCATGGGCGGGATGGACTTACCTTAGCATGTGATCAATTACACAATGCAACAAGGTAAAATCCCCTTAAGGTGATCTCGAGCATAGAACATGCCCATATTGAGACCAAGGTGCCTAAGACATGACCCTATTCGAAGGGTCACAAGCAAAATTCAATTGATTATGAATATGGAATACGAGACTTTCAAGTCTGTCCACTCACCAAATGGTGATTATCCCCAGTGAAGTCGCCAAAAACTGTAGGGCTTCGCCCCGCCTTAGGCGAGCGGGCGTTGACTCAGTTTCAGTGTCATGGAGTTGAGCCATGGAATCCGCATGTGAATGCGTTGGGGTGTGTCATCGAATTGAGGGGATCGCCGTGCCATATAGGTATTCACGGACGCCCCGAAATTGGTGCCAAATTAATGCCCCGTCCAATCAAGTAACCAGTCGTGGGTTCGGGGATGGTACGAATCAGATCTGTAACACCAATTCGCCCGCATGTAGCGGCCTCTACTCGGTCTCATTGTAGTTCCATAAATCATAACAATTGAATTCAAAAGAGCCTATCGATTTGACTTTGAAAGTGCATTGATTACTAGGTGGGTTGCTATTATAAACACCAAGACTTCTACAATGAATAAGGCGGTCACTTGATTGTTAGTCAATGTTAATAAGGTGCCTAGAAACCGTTCGTCATGATTATTTGACTTTATATGTGACAAACGATTAAATTCCGGTCTTCTTTAAACAATATATACAAGTGTGATAGAAGATATATACATAAGACATGAAAACAAAGGTTAGTGAGCATAATAATATGTATGTATGTTCTCTCACCTTGTCACTGCAAACAATCGAATTGTTAGAATAAAAACTCAAAGGAATCGCCTTTCGATTGAATTGCTAATTGAGACAAACAAACGCGTTAGTATTGACAATAATAATATGTATAATAAAGAATGAAAACCAAGAAAAACCATGGAAAACTGAAAATATTAAGAAAAACTACATATTTACATGAAACCATTAACAAGTGAGTTTCTACATTGCTTTAATGAATTAAAACTCAAAAAATAGGTTAATCAATTAAAAGTGACCAATGGAATTGAAAAAGAGTGAAAGGAGAGGTTTTTGGTGAGTAATCTCAGATTTATACCTTATTTCGCTTGTTGATTCGAAGAGATCGATGCTTTGAATTGAAATCGAATGTGTTTTGAGTGTTTGAGAGTGTATAGATGTGTCCTCGTGACTTGTGTCAGTGTGAAGTGTATTGAAAGTCGTGTATGAAGTGAAGGTTCAGAGCATGAATTGTTGCGTGTAAGGTCGTGTGTCGAACTGAGCAAGCAGGGAGTATTTATAGGCACGAGGCAAAACGAGGCAGGAAAAACCCTGGATTAACGCTGGGATGAGCGTATATACGCAGGTGAGGAGCGTTATACGCTCATTTCCAGCGTATATACGCTTTCAAGTTGCATGATTTTTGGCAAATTCGTGTAGCAAGGTTGAGCGTATATACGCTCAAATGGGCGTATATACGCTCTGATGAGCGTATATACGCTCCATTTCAGCGTATATACGCTCAATGGTTGAGTATATATTTTCCAAAAACCTCGATATATTTCGATTTCCTCCGATTTTATTCGTGATTTCCCTTGATTCGACGCACCTAGACACCCTTGCTCTCCAAGCAAGGATTTCTAGGATGTTCTAGAAGGTTCCACGTATTTCCGGAGTATTTTTCTAATTATTCACGTATTTTTGCGTATTCTGCGTATTTAAACATTGCAAAATTCATAGAAAATCATAGAAAAATCAGAAAATAATTTGAAAATATTGGCGGATCAGAAAAATGTGACGCACATGATGGAAAAACAAGCACGAGAATCGCCAGTGTAACTCGTTTGAAAACCTTTGAAAACCTTTGAGTTTATCGAGAAAACCGAAAGAAAATATGTTTGCCTTGTAAGTGACCTTTGCTCAATAATTCCGAGTACGCCTCACGTATTTTCAACTTCGTGAGTTCAAAGCATCTTTTCCGAGTCGAAACAAACGCGAGACGCGGTATATTTCATCACGGATTACTCATTTGGGGAGACACTTTTCAGGTGTCTACAGATATATTTTGGATATTATATATTGTAGATATGACATTCTTACTTTTTGGGATGTTAGTAATGAATGAAAGCTGGAAGGAAGATTTACCATAATCTAACAGGTATCACAAATTTAGGTTTAACCCTAATTTTTTTTCTCTCTCCTGGGCTTTCCCGTTCTTTTCTACTCCCACCCATGGTAGCCACTGAACAACCTTCTTCTTCCCCATCTGAATTTCATCCGGCCCTGACCGTCACAAATATTAAGAATGCTATCCCCCTTGTTCTTGACATGGAAACTGTACAATACTCGAATTGGGTGGAACTCTTTGAAAACCATGCTTGTGCATACGATGTTCTCGATCATGTTGATTCTAATACTCCTTGCACTAAGGAGGTCTCTGATCGATTATGGAAACACTTGGATGCAGTGGTTAAACAATGGATTTATGGCACCATATCTCCCAACTTTGTGCAAAATATTCTGGTTAAAGTGTCGACGGCTAAACAAACGTGGGACAAACTTAAAAGTCTATTCTTGAATAACAAAGCCACTCATGTCGTTTACCTCGACAACAAGTTCACAACCCTTCATCTTTCTCAATTTCCTAATGTTTCATCATTTTGCCAACAAGTCAAGAGCCTTGCCGATCAACTTGCAAATATTGGTGAGCCCATTTCCGATCAAAAGATGGTCTTGATGTTATGCGCGGGACTCCGTAATACGGACTATGATATTGTGGCCACGTTAATTCAACAAACTGACCCTCTTCCAGATTTTTATACAGCTAGGTCGAAGCTTCTTATAGAAGAGAGTCGTTCTGTCAATGATTTAAATCCATCACCGCAAGTCTTCATTGCACCCATGGAAATTGCAACAGCTCCGGCATCTTCTTCTTCTTCTTCTTCTTCTTCTTCTTCTGTTTCGCCAACACCCTTCATCGTCTTCTCCATCTTTCTCTGGTGGTCGTGGTGGCGATCGCGGTGGACGTGGTCGTGGTGGTTGGCATGGTGGTCGTGGCTCACGTGGTGGGGGTCGTGGTCGAGGTAATTATCAACATGCTCATACTAATATTCCTCGTCCATATTATAATAACTCACAGTATCAAAATCATCATCATGCATACAATCAATGGGCTACTCCTAATTGGGCTCAATCCACTTTACCATATAATAAGTGGTCCACTATGCCCAACACGTCATGGACCCCCCCCCCCCCCACCAGCCCCATTTCCCACGGCCCAAGTAAATCCTAATTCTACTTTTCGACCTCAACAAGGCCTCCCTGGGCCTGGTCGACGGACAGCACCTCCACAAGCATTTTACACTTCTAAGCATGAGCCAACATTAACTCCAACTGAGCTTAGCAATGTATTTAATTTGCAACTATGAGTCTTCAAAATTATGATCCTGCTTGGTATATGGATTCCGGTGCTTCCTCGATCACATATGACTAATAATGCAGGTAACCTTTCTTCCTTTTTTAATTTAAGCACTCCTAATCATCTTTTAGTAGGTAATGGTGCATGCATTCCAATTATTGGTTATGGTCATAAATATTACTCTCCTTCCTCCCTTCACCTCAAAAATGTTCTTGTTGCTCCACATATAATTAAGAATTTAATTTRTGTCCGCAAATTCACTTKTGATAATAATGTCTCTATAAAATTTGATTCTTTTGGCTTTTCTGTGAAGGATCTTCGTACGGGGAATCTCATCACGAGGTGTAATAGTTCAGGTGAGTTTTATCCTATTCATCATGTCCTCTCCTCTTCATCTTCTCATGCTACTTCTCTTGTGGTTCATTCTCCATCCACTTGGCATAATAGATTAGTCATCACGGCTCTCCAGTTTTTAGATATCTTAGATCTCATAATTTCATTCAATGTAATAAGGAGGATCCCTCCAATAGTTGCACTACTTATCCTTTAAGGAAACATGTTAGATTACCTTTTACTAGTTCTCATACTTTTACTACTTGTGCTTTGAAATAATTCATGCTGATTTGTGGACATCTCCAATTCGTTGCCGAAATGGTCATAAATATTATTTGCTTTTATTGGATGACTACACTCATTATACTTGGACTTTTCCCCTCTCCTCTAAGTCTCAATCATATACTCATCTCCTCAGTTTCCGTGCTTACGTTCAAACTCAATTTGATCGTCCCATTAAATCTTTCCAGTGTGATCATGGTGGTCAATTTGACAACACAACTTATAAACAATTTTTTGTTGCTAATGGTCTGGTTTTTCGGTTCTCTTGTCCACAAACCTTTCCTCAAAATGGCAAAGTTGAACGCATGATTTGAACCATCAATAATAGCAAGTGTACTTTGTTATTTCATGCTTCCCGTCCTCCTCCTTTTTGGCAATATGCTCTAGAAACTGCCACATATCTCACTAATATCCTCCCGACCAAAACTTTACACCAATCGAGTCTCGCTCAAACTCTCTTCGGCAAAGCTCCCACTTATGCCCATTTATGCGTATTTAGTTGCCTTTTCTTTCCTAATATTTCCTCCACCATTCCACATAAATTAGCTCATCGCTCCACTCCTTGTGTCTTCTTGGGTTACCCCCCTGATCATCGTGGGTACCGGTGTCTTGATCTTAGCAGAAATAAAATATATGTCTCCCGGCATGTGATTTTTCATGAGGACACTTTCCCGTATAAAAATATAACTGATTTCTTTATTAGTGACTATGATTTTTTAGCCTCTGATGACCCATCCCTTCTCCTTACTCACTTTTATTTACAGTAGGCCCAATCCGCACAATCCTCAACTCCCTCCCTTACTTCTGTGGGCCGCCAGTCCACTCCTCCAAGTTCTCCAGCCCAAATTCAAACACGGACCACCCATTTACTCCCTTCTGTGTCTCCTTCTCCTCACTCAAACACATGCCCACCTTCTCCTTCTGGCCCACGTACATACACTCCCCCTCCTCTACGTGGCAGCAGCCCATTACTCCAACAAGGCCGCCCCCTCCTTCACCCCAAATGCGAACCAGATCTCAACATGGGATTTTTAAGCCCAATTTAAAATATGCTCTCACTACTTCTCCCTCTTCTACACTGAAGTCCCCTCTTCCTAAGTCTCACAAACACGCTCTATCTGACCGTAATTGGAATGCAGCCATGATAGATGAATATAGTGCTTTAATTAAAATTAGAACTTGGGTATTGTTGCCTCAGCCTCCGGGGGTGAATGTTGTCAATTGTATGTGGCTTTTTCGTCATAAGTTTAAATCTGATGGTACACTTGAGCGGCACAAAACCCGTCTTGTTTGTGATGGCAAGTCTGAGGAAGTTGACATTGATTGTGATGAGACATTTAGTCCCGTTGTTAAACCAACCACTATTCGCACTGTTCTCAGTCTTGCTCTTGCTCGAAATTGGTCAATACACCAACTTAATGTTAAAAATGCATTTTTACATGGTGATGTCAAGGAGATAGTGTACATGCATCAGCCTCCCGGTTTTGTGGATCGACGATATCGTCATCATGTGTGTCTCCTTAAAAAGGCATTGTATGGTCTTAAACAGGCTTCTCGGGCTTGGTACCAGCGCTTTGTTCAATTTCTTCTTTCCTTGGGTTTTCGCATTGCCACCAGTGACACTTCTTTGTTCATTTATACTCATGGGTCTGATGTTTCTTATCTCCTGTTATATGTTGATGATATTCTATTGGTCACTTCTTCTGACTCTTTGCGACATCATTTTATTAGACTGGGGCCCAAGGATTTCCAATGTCTGACTTGGGGTCCCTTAGCTACTTCTTGGGCATCGCCGCCACTCGCACTTCTACCTCGCTCTTTCTGTCGCAGCATAAATATGTTCAAGAGATCTTGGATCGTGTTAGCAACATCTCCCAATAACTTAAAGCAATTCAAAACGTCTACACAAAGTTACGAATTATTAAAGGGGTAATCCWAAAGTCTCTCAGTAGCCTCTTTCCCCAACAGCTCCAAAACAAATCACTCCTCACCTGCATCATCTAAAACCACAAAAATTTGCTACTTAGTGGCCAGTAACTAGACCATCCTTAACACACATGGTCAAACTTAAACAAAGAATCTACGAAAGGGTTAAATAAAAGGAATTCAATTCTGAGACCACGAAGCTTCCAAAAAAAATATTATAGTCAAAAAAAATTAAACCAAGTCAATTAAAAACAAAATAAATCCCCCAGTAAGTTAAACCAGTGAAAATTAAACAAGTTACATAAATTTTAAAGTTGTAATTGGAATAAACGCTGTGAACAAATTCGCGGCTCACTAAGGCTAGATATAGTCAGGACGCACCARGGGTCAACCACCAAGTTATAACCCGGTCTGAGAATGGCCAAACTCTCTCATTTCCGAACATGCAGCTCGGAACGAGAACGACAACTAACCCAATCCAATCTACCATAGACATGTTGTCCAATCGAAGGAACCACTATGGACTTACCCAACGATTTCCAATTATCAACAAAACAAAACCATCAAGGATCAATTCCAAAAACCAAATCCAAAACAAAACCAAATCAAATTCAATGTTCTCAAGGTACCACTATGGACTTACCCTTAAGAACCCAAAGGCCACAATGACCATTTCCAAAACCAGTTCCATAATTCCATGAAGTAGATTAAAACCGTACTAAGGTCGAAATCAAAGTCAAAACCTAGGACAAAGTCAAGTTTCAAAGATCAAAGTTCACCATTCAAATCTTTGGCAAAAGAATTGAGAAAAAATAACTAAATCAAAAAATGCACGTAGAAAACAAAATAAATTCTTTCATAAATCATGTAATTAAGCATGAAACCAAAATAGTAAGTCAATACAAAAATATTAGTATAAACCCACATGACCATAACCAAAGATTACATTGTCAAAGGAACCTAGTCAAAAACATTATTAAATATTTATTCACCAAAATTAAGCCAAAACTCATCAATAAAATTAATAAATAAATAAATATAGCATAGGTAATGTCCTAAATTATTTAGGACTGTTTTTAACACTTCAATTAATTTATTTTACCATTTTGCAAATAGTTAAATAAATTGAATAACCCAATCGAAAATACATAAAAAATTACCAAAAAAACTCTAAAATAATTTATTAAACTTAGAAGAATGTTAAAAGTCAATTTTAAACCCTAAACCAACTATTTCGTGGTTGTTTAAAAACAGAAACCAAAAACAGAATATTAAAAGTCCAATACCGATTAAATAGTTTAGTAATTAGAAATTCCAAAAGACTTATTTAATTAACAAAATAAATTTAGACTATTACCAAAAGGATTAAAACACATTTTAGTACTGAAAATAATAGGGAATATTTATTTAGAACAAATAAAATAATTACAGAATTTATAAACTGTAAAACCAAAATAAATGAATAAATTGTTAAAATTCCTTTTTAATTAATTAAATTATCCAAAAATTAATCAAATTATTTTGGGCCGTTACCTACTGTTTTTAGACCCTTTTAGAGCCAGAAAACGTGACAATATAACTTTAATTAATTAATTTAAGAATTTACAAAGGTGCAGAAAACAGTTTAATACAATTGAGAAAAACAATTTATTTGAGGCATAAACTGAATTACCCATATAAATAAAATTATACCAATAATTTAAGGGATCAATTATGGACTAAATAAAATTATTTTGACAATAAAATAGAACGAAATTCTTATAGAACAAAATTCCACAACACGCACGCAAAATAAGATTAAATTTGGAATTTATAAAATTGCAAATAAATTATACACGTCACGAAAATTACAACTAAATAAATTTAAATTAATATTAAATCATAAAGAATCATGGAAAATTAATAAAACATATTATTTGCACGAAAATATATTTAAACATAGTTTATCAACATAAAACCGATAAAACAACAATTCCAATTTAATTAATCCTAACATGAATTCTAAGGTTAAATAAGAGCAAAGTGAAGGAAAAATCTAGTTACCTTGAATTAGGAGAAAATAAAACCTTCAAAAGAACGAAAAGAAAAAACCTTCAAGAAAAATTCCAAGAAATGCAAAATACACCCTTGAATCAAACTTGATTGAACCCAATTAAAATCTTCAAAAATTACTCCAAAGAAAGACTTTTTTTTGGCAGCCTAATGAGAGGAAGAAAATTGTGTGTGTTTGCTATTTTTTTTTTTTGAGATAAGAAGAAGAGAAAAAAAATGGTTTAAGTGTATACTTGAATCATAGAATTAATAGGAACAGAACCTCTCCAAATGCCTCCTATAACCGTCTAAGAAGGAAGAGGAAGAGTGTGATTATTTTCTGAATTTTAAGAGGAAAGAAAATGAAAAGTTTTGCAAGGTAAACAAGGACTTAAATCAATTGTTAAAAGGAAAAAAGAGCAAATTTATGTTTTAGACAAAAACACTTAAACTACACACTTAGAAAACCCTCCATATCACATGCATTCAAGTTTAGTGCACCAAAATATTGAACTTCTAATTAGACTAATTTGTCACATAAAATGTTGGTCCAAGCAATCAAAACAGTTATAGCAAATAGAAAAGATAATAATAATAAGGGAAATTCCCAATGGTACACACGAATTTTTGCAAAATCCCAATGGTAGACATGAGAGTTTAAAATCCCACATATAAATATGAGTTTAAGGTTTATGTGTGAAACTCAACCAAAATCCACCACGACCACGCTCAAACTTCCTCCCCAGTTGGTGGGGCTGGGGATGGACGGTTGAGTGGTTGTGGTGGCTGGAGAGGTACGATTGAGTGGTTGTCGCGATTTGTGAAAGTGGTTTTGGTGGGTGTGGCAATTTGAGACAGTGTAAGGTGGTTGTCGCTAGGGAGGCGTAGAGGAAGTGGTTGTGGCTGGGGAGGCATAGAGGCAGGTGGTTGTGGCTGGGAAGGGCCATTTGAGGGCCGTCAGGGTGGTTTTGGCTGAGTTTCACATATATACACTAAACTCATGTCTATATATGGGATTTTTAAACTCTCATATCTACCACTGGGATTTCGCAAAAATTCGTGAGTACCATTGGGAATTTCCCAAATAATAATAATAATAATAATAATAATAATAATAAATAATAATATAATAATAATAATAATAATAATATAATAATAATAATAATAATAATAATAATAATAAATAATAATATAATAATTAATAATAATATAATAATAATAAAATAATAATAAATAATAATAATAATAATAATAATAATAATAATAATAATAATAATAATAATAATAATAATAATAATAATAATAATAATAATAATAACGTATCAACTTAGAATAAAAGTTGAACGTAGAGAAAAATTATTAGAAAAAGGGACGCAAAATAAAATTATGCCATGGAGAAAAATTCGGGGTATTACAATCCTACCCACTTTTAAAAAGTTTCGTCCTCGAAACTTACAAGAGAAAGGTAAGAAAATAGGAATGAGGACAAAAGATATCATTACGATTACTCAGCTACACACAACTCGGGATACTTCTGTCGCATAGACTCCTCAGTTTCCCATGTGGCTCTTTCATACTTCTAGCTACGCCACAACACCTTCACCAAACGCACTTCTTTTCTTCTCAGGGCACGCACCTGACAATCCAGAATTTTGACTGGCTTCTCCTCAAAAGTCAAATTAGGTTGGATCTCCATAGATTCCACGGTTATAACATGCGAAGGATCGCTCCGATAACGCCGTAATTGGGAGACATGGAACACATTATGAAACTTAGGTAGCTCAACCGGCAAGGCCAACCTATAAGCCACTTCACTAACCCTCTCAAGAATTTCGTAAGGACCCACATACTTAGGGCTGAGCTTGCCCTTCACACCAAACCTCGACACACCCTTCATTGGTGACACCTTCAAAAGCACCTTATCCCCGACATTAAATGCAATACGTCTCCTACCCAAATCAGCATAAGACTTTTGTCGATCCTAGGCAACCTTCATCTTTGCCTGAATAACCTTGACCTTCTCCACTGTAGCTTGGATAAGCTCGGGTCCCAAAACCAACGTAACACTTATGTCACTCCAAAAAGTAGGACTACAACGTTTCCTTCCATAAAGAGCTTCATAGGGAGCCATCTGGATACTTGAATGGTAGCTGTTGTTGTAAGAGAATTCTACCAAACTTAAGGACTTCACCCATGAGCCTTGAAATTCTAGGGCATAAGCACGAAGCGTGTCTTCCAAAGTCTGAATTGTCCTCTCCATTTGCCCATCATTTGCTGCATGAAAAGCAGTACTTAGCTTCAACTTTGTACCAAAAGCCTTTTGTAATGAGGACCAAAAATGAGATAAGAACCTCGGATCTCGATGAGACACAATTTCCCTAGGCACACCATGCAACCTTATGATCTCATTCGATTAGGCCTCCGCCATTTGCTCCATTGACCAAGTCTTCTTCATAGGAATAAATTTGGCAACTTTGGTCAAGCAATCGACTATCACCCACTGCACACAGCATTCAAGCCACCAACAGCATTAGGAAATCCCATCACAAAGTCCATGGAAACAGAGTCAAACTTCCYTGCTYGAATAGGAAGTGGTTGCAACAAACCACCCGGCCTTTAATGCTCAATCTTCACCTTCTGACACACCAAACATTAGGCAACAAACTCAGCAACGTCCTTTTTCATACCAGGCCACCAAAAGCTCAACTTGAGATCTTTGTACATCTTCGAGCCTCCGGGATGCACTGAATAGGGAGTGTTATGAGCTTCCTTCATGATCGCATTCATAAAAAATGGATCATTAGGCACACACCATCGTCCTTTGAACCTCATAGTCCCACGCTCATCAATATTGAAATTCTCGGCTCGGCCTTGAGCTTTAGCAGCTCGAATTTTCTGGAGCTTAGGATCATTCTGTTGCTTTTCCCTTAACTCAATATAAAGATCGGGCTCAAAACTCATAGCACTTAGACGAGCCATAATTAACCCCACCTAAGGAGACCACTTCAATTTCCATCTTGCGGAACTCCTCGCATAAGTCCTTTGAGAGGACCCTCATAAAGTTCAGCAAGTGACCAGACTTCTGACTCAAGGCATCAGCAACCTCATTAGCTTTTCCCTCCTTGTACTCCAAGGTCAAATCATAGTCCTTAATAAGCTCGAGCCAACGCCTCTGACGCATATTCAATTCTTTCTGAGTGAAAATGTACTTGAGGCTRTTATGATCGGTGTATAACTTGCATGGCACACCATATAAATAATGTCGCCAAATCTTTAATGCAAACACCACCGCCGCCAACTCAAGATCATGTGTCGGATAGTTCCTCTCATGAACCTTCAATTGCCTTGAAGCATAGACAATAACCTTACCTAGTTGCATCAGCACACATCCCAGACCTTTCTTCGAGGCATCACTGAACACCTCATACTCTTCTCCATCTGTTGGRAAGGCTAGGACAGGAGCAGTTGTGAGCTTCTCTTTCAGCAACTGGAAAGCCTTTTCACAATCCTCGGACCATCGGAACTTGCAGTCCTTCTTCATCAAACTTGTTAGAGGTCGGGCAATAATAGAGAAGTTATGCACAAACCTCCAATAGTAATCGGCAAGACCAAGGAAGCTTCGAACTTCAGTTACACTAGAGGGACTTGTCCACTCAAGAACGACCTTGATCTTTGCTGGATCAACCTTCACTCCTTCCTTAGTGATAACATGACCTAGAAATGCCACTTCCTTAAGCCATAATTCACACTTTGAGAACTTTGCAAACCATTTCTGTTTCCTAAGGATGTCTAACACCATTCCTAAATGTTTAGCATGCTCTTCCTCATCCTTCGGGAAAACCAAGATGTCGTCAATGAAGACAACTACACACTCGTCCAACAACTCATGGAAGGACCTATTCATCTGATCCATGAACACAGCAGGGGCATTCGTAAGACCAAAAGGCATGACTACAAATTCGAAATGCCCATATCTAGTCTGGAACGCCGTCTTTTGGATATCATCATTCTTCACGTGAATTTGATGATAACCAGACCTCAGATCGATTTTAGATAAGACACCAGCGCCCTTCAATTGATCAAAAAGATCCTCAATCCTAGGCAAGGGATACTTATTCTTGATAGTCACCTTGTTCAGCTCACGATAGTCAATAAACAACCGCATACTACCATCCTTCTTCGTCACGAAAAGAACTAGAGCACCCCAGGGAGAAGCACTAGGCCTTATGAATCCCTTTTAACCAAGCTCTTGCAACTGAGTCTTCAACTCTTGCATTTCAAAGAGTGCCATTCGAAAAGGGACCTTGGAAATAGGAGCGGTACCTGGAATCAATTCTATCCTAAATTCCACATCTCTTTCGGGAGGTTTTCTTGGCAATTCTTCGGAAACACATCAGGGTAGTCTCTGACAACAGGGATGTCTTCGAGCGTAAGACCTTCAGAGACTTCAATTACTTTGCACAAGAACATTTCGCTCCCTTTCAATCTCATTTTCAGCATCTTCATAGCAGAGACGATCTTCACACCAGGCTTTGGCTTGATGTTAGAATAAGAAACTCGCTTCCCTTTCTGGTTTCTCAACACCACCWTCTCWTCCCTACAATAGAAGACAACACGATGATCCTTCAACRAYTCCATGCRGAAGATTYCATRYAACTCATCCATAGGGAACTCTTTGAGATTTGCGGTCATCTCCACTTCATCAATGACAACAGGAACATTTCGGAAAGCACGATGACAAGAAATTTTCCCCCCATTAGAAAGGGAGATCCAAGATTTGACAGACACAAAAGGGGGCAACTTGGCCTTTTCAATAATGGAAGAAGAGACGAAAGAAACGGTATCACCTGTATCAAATAAAACATAAGCTTACACTCACAATTGCTTTTCTAAAAGCAATCCCAATTTCTTACTACCCAAGTAATCCTCACACTAAGATCAAGTCCATCGCTCAGGTTCCAAGTAACTCGTTCAAGCAAGCCTCAGAACCGTTTAGCTCTGATACCAACTGTAACAACCCGTCTTATTATAGGTGCATAGGCGGAAACAATACACTGAGTAGGGTCTCAAAAGATGCGGAAAAATTAAAAACTTCCAAAGTGAGCTAAAAGTAAAGTTATTACATTCAAATCCATGGAGCAACATTTCCAATTAACTTAAAGCAATTCAAAACAAATTACTCCTCACCTGCATCATCTAAAACCACAAAAATTTGCCACTTAGTGGCCAGTAACTAGACCATCCTTAACACACATGTTCAAACTTAAACAAAGAATCTACGAAAGGGTTAAATAAAAGGAATTCAATTCTGAGACCACGAAGCTTCCAAAAAAAAATTTTAGTCAAAACAAAATTAAACCAAGTCAATTAAAAACCAAATAAATCCCCAGTAAGTTAAACCAGTGAAAATTAAACAAGTTACATAAATTTTCAAGTTGTAATTGGAARAGACGRWGTGAACAAATTCGCGGCTCACTAAGGCTAGATATAGTCAGGAAGCACCACGGGTCAACCACCAAGTTATAACCCGGTCTGAGAATGGCCAAACTCTCTCATTTTCCGAACACGCAGCTCGGAACGAGAACGATAACTAACCCAATTCAATCTACCATAGACGTGCTGTGCAATCGAAGGAACCACTATGGACTTACCTAACGATTTCCAATTATCAACAAAACAAAACCATCAAGGATCAATTCCAAATACCAAATCCAAAACAAAACCAAATCAAATTCAATGTTCTCAAGGTACCACTATGGACTTACCCTTAAGAACCCAAAGGCCACAATAACCATTTCCAAAACCAGTTCCATTATTCCATGAAGTAGATTAAAACCGTATTAAGGTCGAAATCAAAGTCAAAACCAAGGTCAATGTCAAGTTTCAAAGATCAAAGTTCACCATTCAAATCTTTGGCAAAACAATTGAGAAAAAATAATTAAATAAAAAATGCACATAGAAAACAAAATAAATTTATTTCATAAACCATGTAATTAAGCATGAAACCAAAACAGTAAGTTAATACAAAAATATTAGTTTAAACCCACATGACCATAACCAAAGATTACATTGTCAAAGGAACCTAGTCAAAAATGTTATTAAATATTGATTCACCAAAATTAAGCCAAAACACATCAATAAAATTAATAAATAAATAAATATAGTATAGGTACTGTCCTAAATTATTTAGGAGTGTTTTTAACACTTAAATTAATTTATTTTACCATTTTGCAAATAGTTTAATAAATTGAATAACCCAATTGAAAATACATCAAAAATTACCAAAAAAAACTATAAATAATTTATTAAACTTAGAAGAATGTTAAAAGTCAGTTTTAAACCCTAAACCAACTATTTCGTGGCTGTTTAAAAACAGAAACCAAAAAAGAATATTAAAAGTCTAGAACCGATTAATTAGTTTAGTAATTAGAAATTCCAAAAGACTTATTTGATTAACAAAATAAATTTAGACTATTACCAAAAGGATTAAAACACATTTATTACTGAAAATAATAGGAAAGAGAGAGATCAGATCTTTTTATACAGCTAGGTCGAAGCTTCTTGATAGAAGAGAGTCGTTCTGTCAAGATTAATCCATACACCGCAAGTCTTCAATTGCAACCATGGAAATTGCAACAGCTCCGGCATCTTCTTCTTCTTCTTCTTCTTCTTCTTCTTCTTCTGTTTCGCCAACACCCTTCATCGTTTCTCCATCTTCTCTGGTGGTCGTGGTGGCGATTCGGGTGGACGTGGTCGTGGTGGTTGGCATGGTGGTCGTGCTTCACGTGGTGGGGGTCGTGGTCGAGGTAATTATCAACATGCTCATACTATATATTCCTCTCCATATTATAATAACTCACAGTATCAAAATCATCATCATGGCATACAATCAATGGGCTACCCTTAATTGGGCTCAATCCACTTTACATATAATAAGTGGTCCACTATGCCCAACACGTATGGACCCCCCCCCCCACCAGCCCCATTTCCCACGGCCAAGTAAATCCTAATTCTAACTTTTCGACCTCAACAAGGCCTCCTGGCCTGGTCGACGGACACACCTCCACACAAGCATTTTACACTTCTAAGCATTGAGCCAACATTAACTCCAACTGAGCTAGCAATGTATTTAATTTGCAACTTGAGTCTTCAAAATTATGATCCTGCTTGGTATATGGATTCAGGTGCTTCCTCGATCACATATGATAATAATGCAGGTAACCATTTCTCCTTTTTTAATTTAAGCACCCTCAATCATCTTTTAGTAGGTAATGGTGCATGCATTCCCAATTATTGGTTATGGTCATAAATATTACTTCTCCTCCTCCTTCACCCAAAAATGTTCTTGTTGCTCCACCATATAATTAAGAATTTAATTTCTGTCCGCAATTCACTTATGATAATAATGTCTCTAAAAATTTGATTCTTTTGGCTTTTCTGTGAAGGATCTTCGTACGGGGAATCTCATCACGAGGTGGTAATAGTTCAGTGAGTTTTATCCTATTCATCATGGCTCTCCTCTTCATCTTCTCATGCTACTTCTCTTGTGGTTCATCTCCATCCACTTGGCATAATAGATTAGTCATCACCGGCTCTCCAGTTTTTAGATATCTTAGATCTCATAATTTCATTCAATGTAATAAGGAGGATCCTCCAATAGTTGCACTACTTATCCTTTAAGGAAACATGTTAGATTACCTTTTACTAGTTCTCATACTTTTACTACTTGTGCTTTGAAATAATTCATGCTGATTGTGTGGACATCTCCAATTCGTTGCCGAAATGGTCATAATATTATTTGCTTTATTGCGATGACTACACTCATTATATTTGGACTTTCCCCTCTCCTCTAAGTCTCATCATAACCATCTCCTCAGTTTCCGTGCTTACGTTCAAACCTCAATTTGACATCGTCCATTAAATCTTTCCAGTGTGATCATGGTGGTCAATTTACAACACAACTTATAAAAATTTTTGTTGCTAATGGTCTGGTTTTTTGGTTCTCTTTGCACAACCTTTCCTCAAATGGCAAGTTGAACGCATGATTTGAACCATCAATAATAGCAAGTGTACTTGTTATTTCATGCTTCCCGTCCTCCTCCTTTTGGCAATATGCTTAGAACGTGCCACATACTCACTAATATCCTCCCGACCAAAACTTTACACCAATCGAGTCTCGCTCAAACTCTCTTCGGCAAAGCTCCCACTTATGCCCATATTATGCCTAATTTAGTTGCCTTTTTCTTTCTAATATTTCCTCCACCATTCCACATAAATTAGCTCATCCCACTCCTTGTGTCTTCTTGGGTTACCCCCTGATCATCGTGGGTACCGGTGTCTTGATCTTAGCAGAAATAAAATATATGTCTCCCGGCATGTGATTTTTCATGAGGACACTTCCCGTATAAAAATATTAACTGATTTCTTTATAGTGCCTATGATTTTTTAGCCTCTGATGACCCATCCTTCTCCTTACTCACTTTTATTTACAGTAAGCCCAATCCGCACAATCCTCAACTCCCTCCCTTACTTCTGTGGGCCGCCAGTCACTCCTCCAAGTCTCCAGCCCCAAATTCAAACACGGACCACCCATTTACTCCTCTGTGTCTCCTTCTCCTCACTCAAACACATGCCACCTTCTCCTTCTGGCCCACGTACATACACTCCCTCCTCTACGTGGCAGCAGCCCATTACTCCAACAAGGCCGCCCCTCCTTCACCCCAAATGCGAACACAGATCTCAACATGGATTTTTAAGCCCAATTTAAAATATGCTTCACTACTTTCTCCTCTTCTACATTGAAGTCCCTCTTCCTAATCTCACAAACACGCTCTATCTGACCGTAATTGGAATGCAGCCATGATAGATATATATAGTGCTTTAATTAAAATTAGAACTGGGTATTGTTGCCTCACCTCCGGGGGTGAGATGTTGTCAATTGTATGTGCTTTTTCGTCATAAGTTTAAATCTGATGGTACAACTTGAGCGGCACACAAACCGTCTGTTTGTGATGGCAAGTCTGAGGAAGTTGACATTGATGTATGAGACATTTAGTCCCGTTGTTAAATACAACCACTATTCGCACTGTTCTCAGTCTTGCTCTGCTCGAAATTGGTAATACACCAACTTAATGTTAAAAATGCATTTTTACATGGTGATGTCAAGGAGATAGTGTACATGCATCAGCTCCCGGTTTTGTGGATTCGACGATATCGTCCATCATGTGTGTCCCTAAAAAGGCATTGTATGGTCTTAAACAGGCTTCTCGGGCTGGTACCAGCGCTTTGTTCAATTTCTTCTTTCCTTGGTTTTCGCATTGCCACCAGTGACATCTTCTTTGTTCATTTATACTCATGGGTCTGTGTTTCTTAATCTCCTGTTATAATGTGATGATATTCTATTGGTCACTTCTTCTGACTCTTTGCGACATCTATTTTATTAGACTGGGGCCCAAGGATTTCCAATGTCTGACTTGGGGTCCCTTAGCTACTTCTTGGGCATCGCCGCCACTCGCACTTCTACCTCGCTCTTTTCGTCGCAGCGATAAATATGTTCAAGAGATCTTGGATGTGTTAGCAAACATCTCCAATAACTTAAAGCAATCAAACGTCTACACAAAGTACGAATTATAAAGGGGTAAATCCAAAAGTCTCTCAGTAGCCTCTTTCCCCAACAGCTCCAAACAAATCATCCTCACCTGCATCATCTAAAACCACAAAAATTTGCTACTTAGTGCCAGTTAACTAGACACATCCTTAACACACATGGTAAACTTAACAAAAGAATCTACGAAAAGGGTTAAATAAAAGGAATTCAATTCTGAGACCACGAAGCTTCAAAAAATATTATAGTCAAAAAAATTAAACCAAGTCAATTAAAAAACAAAATAATCCCCAGTAAGTTAAACCAGTGAAAATTAAACAAGTTACATAATTTAAAGTGTAATTGGAATAAACGCTGTGAACAAATCGCGCTCACTAAGGCTAGATATAGTCAGGACGCACCATGGGTCAACCACCAAGTTATAACCCCGGTCTGAGAATGGCCAAACTCTCTCATTCGAACATGCAGCTCGGAACGAGAAGACAACTAACCAATCCAATCTACCATAGACATGTTGTCCAATCGAAGGAACCACTATGGACTTACCCAACGATTTCCAATTATCAACAAAACAAAACCATCAAGGATCAATTCAAAAACCAAATCCAAACAAACCAAATCAATTCAATGTCTCAAGGTACCACTATGGACTTACCCTTAAGAACCCAAAGGCCACAATGACCATTTCCAAAACCAGTTCCATAATTCATGAAGTAGATTAAACCGTACTAAGGTCGAAATCAAAGTCAAAACCTAGGACAAGTCAAGTTTCAAAGATCAAAGTTCACCATTCAAATCTTTGGCAAAAGAATTGAGAAAAAAACTAAATCAAAAATGCACGTAGAAAACAAAATAAATTCTTTCATAAATCATGTAATTAAGCATGAAACCAAAATAGTAAGTCAATACAAAAATATTAGTAAAACCCAATGACCATAACCAAAGATTACATTGTCAAAGGAACCTAGTCAAAACATATTAATATTTATTCACCAAATTAAGCCAAAACTCATCAATAAATTAATAAATAAATAAATATAGCATAGGTAATGTCCTAAATTATTTAGGACTGTTTTTAACACTTCAATTAATTTATTTTACCATTTTGCAATAGTTAAATAAATTGAATAACCAATCGAAAATACAAAAAAATTACCAAAAAAACTCTAAATAATTTATTAAACTTAGAAGAATGTTAAAAGTCAATTTTAAACCCTAAACCAACTATTTCGTGGTTGTTTAAAACAGAAACCAAAAACAGAATATTAAAAGTCCAATACGATTAAATAGTTTAGTAATTAGAAATTCCAAAAGACTTATTTAATTAACAAAAATAAATTAGACTATTACCAAGGATTAAAACACATTTTAGTACTGAAAATAATAGGGAATATTTATTTAGAACAAATAAAATAATACAGAATTTATAAACTGTAAACCAAAATAAATGAATAAATTGTTAAAATTCCTTTTTAATTAATTAATTATCCAAAAATTAATCAATATTATTTTGGGCCGTTACCTACTGTTTTTAGACCCTTTTAGAGCAGAAAACGTGACAATATAACTTTAATTAATTAATTTAAGAATTTCAAAGGTGCAGAAAACAGTTTAATACAATTGAGAAAAACAATTTATTTGAGGCATAAACTGAATTACCCATATAAATAAATTATACCAATAATTTAAGGATCAATATGGACTAAATAAATTATTTTGACAATAAAAAGAACGAAATTCTTATAGAACAAAATTCCACAACACGCACGCAAAATAAGATTAAATTTGGAATTTATAAAATCAAATAAATTATACACGTCACGAAAATTACAACTAAATAAATTTAAATAATATTAAATCATAAAGAATCATGGAAAATTAATAAAACATATTATTTGCACGAAAATATATTTAAACATAGTTTATCAACATAACCGATAACAATTCCAAATTTAATTAATCCTAACTAAATTCTAAGGTTAAATAGAGCAAAGTGAAGGAAAAATCTAGTTACCTTGAATTAGGAGAAAATAAAACCTTCAAAAGAACGAAAAGAAAAAACCTTCAAGAAAAATTCCAAGAAATGCAAAATACACCCTTGAATCAAACTTGATTGAACCCAATTAAAATCTTCAAAAATTACTCCAAAGAAAGACTTTTTTTTGGCAGCCTAATGAGAGGAAGAAAATTTGTGTGTGTTTGCTATTTTTTTTTTTGAGATAAGAAGAAGAGAAAAAAATGGTTTAAGTGTATACTTGAATCATAGAATTAATAGGAACAGAACCTCTCCAAATGCCTCCTATAACCGTCTAAGAAGGAAGAGGAAGAGTGTGATTATTTTCTGAATTTTAAGAGGAAAGAAAATGAAAAGTTTTGCAAGTAAACAAGACTTAAATCAATTGTTAAAGGAAAAAAGAGCAATTTATGTTTAGAACAAAAACACTTAAACTACACACACTAGAAAACCCTCATATCACATGCATTCAAGTTTAGTCACCAAATATTGAACTTCTAATTAGACTAATTTGTCACTAAAATGTTGGTCCAAGCAATCAAAACAGTTATAGCAAATAGTAAAGATAATATAATAAGGGAATTCCCAATGGTACACACGAATTTTGCAAAATCCCAATGGTAGACATGAGAGTTTTAAAATCCCACATATAAATATGAGTTTAAGGTTATGTGTGAAACTCAACCAAAACCACCACGACAACGCTCAAAACTTCCTCCCCAGTTGGTGGGTGGCTGGGGATGGACGGTTGAGTGTTGTGGTGGCTGGAGAGGTACGATTGAGTGGTTGTCGCGATTTGTGAAAGTGGTTTTGGTGGTGTGGCAATTTGAGACAGTGGTAAGGTGGTTGTCGCTAGGGAGGCGTAGAGGGAAGTGGTTGTGGCTGGGGAGGCATAGAGGCAGGTGGTTGTGGCTGGAAGGGCCATTTGAGGGCCGTAGGGTGGTTTTGGCTGAGTTTCACATATATACACTAAACTCATGTCTATATAGGGATTTTTAAAACTCTCATATCTACCACTGGGATTCGCAAAAATTCGTGAGTACCATTGGAATTTCCTAAAATAATAATAATATATAATAATAAATAATAATAATTAATAAATAATAATAATAATAATAATAATAATAATAATAATAATAATAAATAATAATTAATAATAAATAATAATAATAATAATAAATAATAATAATAAATAATAATATAATAAATAATAATAATAATAATATAAAATATATAATAATAATAATAATAATATAATAATAATAATATAATAATAATAATAATATAATAAAATAATAATAATAAATAATAATAATAAAATAATAATAATAATATAATAACTTAACTTAGAATAAAAGTTAACGTAGAGAAAAATATTAAGAAAAGGGACGCAAAATAAAATATGCCATGGAGAAAATTCGGGGTATTACAATCCTACCCACTTTAAAAAGTTTCGTCCTCGAAACTTACAAGAGAAAGGTAAGAAAAAGATGAGGACAAAAGAATCATTACGATTACTCAGCTACACACAACTCGGGATACTTCTGTCGCATAGACTCCTCAGTTTCCCATGTGGCTCTTTCATACTTCTAGCTACGCCACAACACCTTCACCAAAGCACTTCCTTTCTTCTCAGGGCACGCACCTGACATCCAGAATTTTGACTGGCTTCTCCTCAAAAGTCAAATTAGGTTGATCTCCAAGATTCCACGGTTATAAATGCGAAGGATCGCTCCGATAACGCCGTAATGGGAGACATGGAACACATTATGAACTTAGTAGCTCGACCGGCAAGGCAACCTATAAGCCACTTCACCAACCCTCTCAAAGATTCTAAGGACCCACATACTTAGGGCTGAGCTTGCCCTTCACACCAAACTCGACACACCCTTCATTGGTGACACCTTCAAAAGCACCTTATCCCCGACATTAAATGCAATAGTCTCCTACCCAAATCAGCATAAGACTTTTGTCGATCCTGGCAGCCTTCATCTTTGCCTGAATAACCTTGACCTTCTCCACTGTAGCTTGGATAAGCTCGGGTCCCAACACCAACGTACACTTATGTCTCCAAAAAGTAGGACTACCATTTCCTGCCATAAAGAGCTTCATAGGGAGCCATCTGGATACTTGAATGGTAGCTGTTGTTGTAAGAGAATTCTACCAAACTTAAGGACTTCACCCATGAGCCTTGAAATTCTAGGCAAAGCACGAAGCTGTCTTCCAAAGTCTGAATTGTCCTCTCCGTTTGCCCATCATTTGCGCATGAAAAGCAGTACTTAGCTTCAACTTTGTACAAAAGCCTTTTGTAATGAGGACCAAAAATGAGATAAGAACCTGGATCTCGATGAACACAATTTCCCTAGGCACACCATGCAACCTTATGATCTCATTCGATAGGCCTCCGCCATTTGCTCCATTGACCAAGTCTTCTTCATAGGAATAAATTTGGCAACTTTGGTCAAGCATCGACTATCACCCACTACAACAATCAAGCCACCAACAGCATTAGGAAATCCATCACAAAGTCCATGGAAACAGAGTCAAACTTCCATGCTAGAATAGGAAGTGGTTGCAACAAACCACCCGGCTTTATGCTCAATCTTCACCTTCTGACACACCAAACATTGGCAACAAACTCAGCAACGTCCTTTTCATACCAGGCCACCAAAAGCTCAACTTGAGATCTTTGTACATCTTCGAGCCTCCGGGATGCACTGAATAGGGAGTGTTATGACTTCCTTCATGATCGCTTTTCAAAAATGGATCATTAGGCACACACCACTGTCCTTTGAACCTCATAGTCCCACGCTCATCAATATTGAAATTCTCGGCTCGGCCTTGAGCTTTAGCAGCTCGAATTTTTCTGGAGCTTAGGATCATTCTGTTGCTTTTCCCTTAACTCAATATAAAGATCGGGCTCAAACTCATAGCACTTAGAGAGCCTTAACCCCACCTAAGAGACCACTTCAATTTCCATCTTGCGGAACTCCTCCATAAGTCCTTTGAGAGGACCCTCATAAAGTTCAGCAAGTGACCAGACTTCCGACTCAAGGCATCAGCAACCTATTAGCTTTTCCCTCCTTGTACTCCAAGGTCAAATCATAGTCCTTATAAGCTCGAGCCACGCCTCTGACGCATATTCAATTCTGTCTGAGTGAAAATGTACTTGAGGCTTTATGATCGGTGTATAACTTGCATGGCACACCATATAAAAATGTCGCCAAATCTTTAATGCAAACACCACCGCCGCCAACTCAAGATCATGGTCGGATAGTTCTCTCATGAACCTTCAATTGCTTGAAGCATAGCAATAACCTTACCTAGTTGCATCAGCACACACCAGACCATTTCTGAGCATCACTGAAACCTCATACTCTTCTCCATCTGTTGGTAAGGCTAGGACAGGAGCAGTGTGAGCTTCTCTTTCAGCAACTGGAAAGCCTTTTCACAATCCTGCGACCATCGGAACTTGCAGTCCTTCTTCATCAAACTTGTTAGAGGTCGGGCAATAATAGAGAAGTTATGCACAAACCTCCATAGTAATCGGCAAGACCAAGGAAGCTTCGAACTTCAGCTACATAGAGGGACTTGTCCACTCAAGAACGCCTTGATCTTTGCTGGATCAACCTTCACTCCTTCTTGTGATAACATGCCTAGAAATGCCACTTCCTTAAGCCAATTCACACTTTGGAACTTTGCAAACCATTTCTGTTCCTAGGATGTCTAACACCATTCCTAATGTTTAGCATGCTCTTCTCATCCTTCGGAAAACCAAGATGTCGTCGATGAAGACAACTACACACTCGTCCAACACTCATGGAAGGACCTATTCATCTGATCCATGAACACAGCAGGGGCATTCGTAGACCAAAAGGCATGACTACAAATTCGAAATGCCCATATCTAGTCGGAACGCCGTCTTTTGGATATCATCTCTTCACGAATTTGATGATAACCAGACCTGAGATCGATTTTAGAAAGACACCAGCGCCTTCAATTGATCAAAAAGATCTCAATCCTGGCAAGGGATACTTATTCTTGATAGTCACCTTGTTCAGCTCACGATAGTCAATACAACAACGCATACTACCATCCTTCTTCTCACGAAAAGAACTGAGCACCCCAGGGAGAAGCACTAGGCCTTATGAACCCTTTTCAACAAGCTCTTGCAACTGAGTCTTCAACTCTTGCATTTCAAGAGTGCTCATTCGAAAGGGCTTGGAAATAGGAGCGGTACCTGGAATCAATTAATCCATTCCACATCTCTTTCGGGAGGTTCGCAATTCTTCGGAAACACATCAGGGTAGTCTCTGACAACGGGATGTCTTCGAGCTAAACCTTCGAGACTTCATTACTTTGCACAAGAACACTTCGCTCCCTTTCAATCATTTTCAGCATCTTCATAGCAGAGACGATCTTCCACAGGCTTTGGCTTGATGTTAGAATAAGAACTCGCTTCCCTTTCTGTTTCTCAACACCACTCTCATCCCTACAATAGAAGACAACACGATGATCCTTCAACAGTCCATGCGAGAATTACATGAACTCATCCATAGGGAACTCTTTGAGATTTGCGGTCATCTCCACTTCATCAATGACAACAGGACATTTCGGAAAGCAGATGACAAGAAATTTTCCCCCATTAGAAGAGATCAAGATTTGACAGACACAAAGGGGCAACTTGGCCTTTTCAATAAGGAAGAAGAGACGAAAGAACGGTACACCTGTATCAAATAAAACATAGAAGCTTACACTCACAATTGCTTTTCTAAAAGCAATCCCAATTTCTTACTACCCAAGTAATCCTCACACTAAGTCAAGTCCATCGCTCAGGTTCCAAGTAACTCGTTCAAGCAAGCCTCGAACCGTTTAGCTCTGATACCAACTGTAACACCCGTCTTATTATAGGTGCATGGCGGACAATACACTAGTAGGGTCTCAAAAGATGCGGAAAAATTAAAAACTTCCAAAGTAGCTAAAAGTAAAGTTATTACATTCAAACCAGGAGCAACATTTCAATTAACTTAAAGCAATTCAAAACAAATTACTCCTCACCTGCATCATCTAAAACCACAAAATTTGCCACTTAGTGGCCAGTAACTAGACCATCCTTAACACACATGTTCAACTTAAACAAAGAATAGAAAGGTTAAATAAAAGGAATTCAATCAGACCAAAAGCTTCCAAAAAAATTTTAGTCAAAAATAAAACCAAGTCAATTAAAACAAAATAAATCCGTAAGTAAACAGTGAAATTAAACAAGTACATAAATTTCAAGTTGTAATGGAAAGACGTGTGAACAAATTCGCGGCTCACTAAGGCTAGATATAGTCAGGAGCACCACGGTCAACCACCAAGTATAACCCGGTCTGAGAATGGCCAAACTCTCTCATTTTCCGAACACGCAGCTCGGAACGAGAACGAACTAACCCAATCAATCTACATAGAGTGCTGTCAATCGAAGGAACCACTATGGACTATAACGATTTCAATTATCAAAAACAAAACCATCAAGATCAATTCCAAACCAAATCCAAAACAAAACCAAATCAAATTCAATGTTCTCAAGGTACCACTATGGACTTACCCTTAAGAACCCAAAGGCCACAATACCATTTCCAAAACAGTTCCATAATTCCATGAAGTAGATTAAAACCTATAAGGTCAAATCCAAGTCAAACCAAGGTCAATTCAAGTTTCAAAGATCAAAGTTCACCATTCAAATCTTTGGCAAAACAATTGAGAAAAAATAATTAAATAAATGCACATAGAAAACAAAATAAATTTATTTCATAAACATGTAATTAAGCATGAACCAAAACAGTAAGTTAATACAAAAATTAGTTTAAAACCCACATGACCATAACCAAAGATTACATTGTCAAAGGAACCTAGTAAAATTTATTAAATTATTCACCAAAATTAAGCCAAAACCATCAATAAATTAATAAATAAATAAATATAGTATAGGTACTGTCTAAATTATTTAGGAGTTTTTAACACTTAATTATTTATTTTCAATTTGCTAATATTTAATAATTGAATAACCCAATGAAAATACATCAAAAATTACCAAAAAAACTAAATAATTATTAAACTTAGAAGAATGTTAAAAGTCAGTTTAACCCTAAACAACTATTTCGTGGCTGTTAAAACAGAAACAAAAAAGAAAATTAAAAGTCTAAACCGATTAATTAGTTTAGTAATTAGAAATTCCAAAAGACTTATTTATTACCAAATAATTTAGACTATTACAAAAGGATTAAAACACATTTATTACTGAAAATAATAGGAATATTTATTTAGAAACAAAAAATAATTCAGAATTTAAACTGTAAAACCGAAATAATGAATAAATTGTTAAAATTCCTTTTTAATTAATTAAATTACCAAAAATTAACCAAATTATTTTGGGCATTCCCTACTGTTTTTAGACCCTTTTAGAGCCAGAAAAAGTGACAATAATTTTAATTAATTAATTTCAGAATTAACAAAGTGAGAAACAGTTTAAACAAGAAAAAACAATTTATTTGAGGCATAAATAATTACCCATAAAAATAAAATTATACAATAATTTAAGGGATCAATTAGGACTAAATAAAATTATTTTGACAATAAAATAGCACAAAATTTATAGAACAAAATCCACAACACGCGCGAAAATCAGATTAAATCTGGAATTTAGAAAATTGCAAATAAATTTACAAGTCACGAAATTACAACTAAATAATCTAAATTATATTAAATCATAAAGAATCATGAAAATTATTAAACATATTATTTGCACGAAATATATTTAAACATAATTTATCAACATAAACGATAAAACAACAATTCCAATTTAATTAATCCTAACATGAATTCTAAGGTTAAATAAGAACAAAGTGAAGGAAAAATCTAGTTACCTTGAAATTATAGAAAATAAAACTTTAAAAACAAAAAGAAAAACCTTAAGAAAAATTCCAAGAATTGCAAAATACACCTTGAATCAAACTTGATTGAACCCATTAAAATCTTCAAAATTACTCAAAGAAAGACTATTTTTTGGCAGCCTAATGAGAGGAAGAAGATTGCGTGTGTTTGCTATTTTTTTGAGAAAGAAGAGAAAAAAAATGGTTAAGTGTATTCTTGAATCATAGAATTAATAGGAAAAACCTTCAAATGCCTCCTATAACCGTCCAGAAAAAGAGAAGAGTGTGATTATTTCTGATCGAATTTTAAGAGGAAAGAAAATGAAAAGTTTGCACGTAATAAGGCTTAAATCAATTGTTAAAAGAATAAAAGAGCAATTTAGTTTAGAAAAAAAAAAACACTTAACTACACACTTAGAAAACCCTCCATATCACATGCATTCAAGTTTAGTGCACCAAAATATTGAACTTCTAATTAGACTAATTTTCACATAAAATGTTGGTCCAAGCAATCAAAACATTTAGAACAAATAGTAAAAAAAGATAACAATAACACTAAAACTAATATATAATATAATAATATAATAATAATAATAATAATAATAATAATAATAATAATTAATAATAATATATAATTAATAATAAAATAATAATAATAAATAATAATAAAATAATAATAAAATATAATAATAATAATAATAATAATAATATAATAATAAAATAATATAAATAATAATAATATATAATAATAATAATAATAAAATAAATAATAATATAATAATATAATAATAATAATAATAATAATAATAATTAATAATAATAATAATAATAATATAATATTTTGGATGAGGCTTGGATTGTGTGTTGATCTGACGGGTTCTTCTCCTTTGACGGGCTCTTCGACCGGCGGATGTTTTGCTCTATTTCTTGGAGACGGCTTGGATGTGTGTGTTGATCTGACGGGTTCTTCTCCTTTGACGCAATCTGGGTTGTCTGACTTCGTTCTGGGGTCGATGGTGGTGGGCAGCTCAGCGGAAGCGGGAGAAGTATTTGGCGCGTTGTAGGACAATTGGATATGGTTTCCTTCCTTTTTCCTTCTCTTCTTGGGGGAATTAGATAAGGGAGCTGTTGCGCTTCTGAAGCGGATTCAGACGTTCTCCAGGGCCCAGGACATTGGGGCACGTGCAGCTGCTCACATCTTCAGTCGGATAGGTTTCGCTATTGCTAGAGGAGTGGGGGCCCAGATTGTATCTCGGCTCCCTCCAACTTCTTGTAGATCTCTTGTGCCTTTTTGTTGCTTGTAACGCTTACCACGTTTGGTGTTTATAATAATAATAATAATAAATAATAATAATAATGATAATAATGATAATAATATAATAATAATAATAATAATAAATAATAAATAAACGTATCAAATTAGATAAAAGTTGGACGTAGAAGAAATTATTGAAAAAGGGACGCAAACTAAATTATGCCATGGAGAAAATTCGGGGTATTTAACAAGTCTGGCTGGTGCTCTTCAATATCTAACTTTCACTTGTCCAGATATTGCGTATTTGTTCAGCAGTTGTCTATTCATGCACGATCCTCATGAATCTCACTTTAATGCACTCAAACGCATTTTGCGATATATTCAGGGCACTCTTGATCATGGGTTACACTCTATCCTTCTTCCTCCACACAGTTAGTCACTTATACCGATGTTGATTGGGATGGTTGTTCAGAACCCCGCCGTTCTACCTCAGGTTATTGTTGCTTCTTGGGGATAATTTGATTTCCTGGTCATCTAAACGACAACCTACACTATCCCGATCCAGTGCGGAAGTTGAATATCGTGGTGTGCCAATGTCGTTGCTGAAGCATGTTGGCTTCGCAATCTACTTTTTTAGCTCTCGTCCTCTTCGACGGGTCACTGTTGTGTATTGTGATAATTTAGTGCCATTTATTTGTCTAGTAATCCAGTTCTTTACCAACGCACTAAACATGTCGAGATGGACATCCATTTTGTTCGTGAGAAGGTAGCTTTGGATAGGTTCGTGTTCTGCATGTCCCCACTCGGTATTAGTATGCTGATATCTTCACAAAGGGCTCTCGCGACACCTGTTTTTGGATTTTGCTCCAGTATTAGCGTTCGTTCTCCCTCGCTATGACTGCGGGGGTGTGATAGAGGATAAAATATGGGATATATTTTTTGGATATTATATATTGTGGATTGATAGTCTACTATTGTAACCTATATATATATATATATATATATATATATATATATATATATATATATATATATTATATATAGAGAGAGAGAGAGAGAAGAGAGAGAGAGAGAGGAGAGAGAGAGTCAGGATCCAATGAAACCACATGTTATATGAAACGTGAAAATCAAAATAAATGGATACATTTTACATTTTAATGGGTACATACAAGCAGTAAAGAGGTACCAAAACTTTCAACTACTGTTGATGAACAATACACATGTACCCTTTAAACCTTCAATGTACCCCAGATTGAAATACAAGTATAATATATAAATTAAATCGTGATCGTCCATCTCCAAACACTACCTACATAAAACACTTTAGGCAACACTTTTTTCCGTTGCATTAGATAGGAATAACCGTTGCCTAAGGTTTAGGCAACGGTTACAAACCGTTGCGTTTGCTGCCGTTGCCTAAGGTTTAGGCAACGTTTTTTGTACCTTAGGCAACGGTTTTGCTTAGTAAGCAAAAGCGTTGCCTAAAACCTTAGGCAACGCTTTCTCAACTATTGCAACGCTTTTTGATATGGCAAAACCGTTGCCTAAAGTCTTAGGCAACGCTTTTTCAAGCTATGACAACGCTTAATTGATTTGCTAAACCGTTGCCTAAGATCTTAGGCAACGTTTTCTGAACCTATTGCAACGCTTTTTGATATGCCTAAACCGTTGCCTAAACTCTTAGGCAACACTTTTTTAAACTATTGCAACGGTTAATTGATTTGTTAAACCGTTGCCTAAACTCTTAGCAACACATATTCAGGCTTTAGCAACACTTAAGCATTTTAACTAGAACTTGCAATAGAGTTTATGCAACAATAAATTTACCTAATGCAGCACTTATATAATATATAATATA
>SNQN01001067.1:44572-97540 GCA_008642245.1 Bassia scoparia
TAGGGAAAATTTATTTAGAACAAATAAAATAATTACAGAATTTATAAACTGTAAAACCGAATTGAATAAATTGTTAAAATTCCTTTTTAATTAATTAAATTATCCAAAAATTAACCAAATTATTTGGGCATTCCCTACTGTTTTTAGACCCTTTTAGAAGAAAAAGTGACAATAATATTTAATTAATTAATTTACAGAATTTACAAAGGTGTAAGAAACAGTTTAATACAATTGAGAAAAAAATTTATTTGAGGCATAAATTAATTACCCATAAATATAAATTATACAATAATTTAAGGATCAATATAGGACTAAATAAAATTATTTTGACAATAAAATAGCACAAATTCTTATAGAACAAAATTCCAACAACAGGCGAAAATAGATTAAATCTGGAATTTAGAAAATTGCAAATAAATTACAAGTCACGAAAATTACAACTAATAAATCTAAATTAATATTAAACTAAAGAATCATGGAAAATTATTAAAACATATTATTTGCACGAAAATATATTTAAACATAATTTATCAACATAAACCGATAAAACAACAATTCCAATTTAATTAATCCTAACATGAATTCTAAGGTTAATAAGAACAAAGTGAAGGAAAAATCTAGTTACCTTAAATTAGAGAAAATAAAACTTTCAAAAACACAAAAAGAAAAACCTTCAAGAAAATTCCAAGAATGCAAAATACCCCTTGAATCAAACTTGATAACCAATTAAAATCTTCAAAAATTACTCCAAAGAAAGACTATTTTGGCAGCTAATGAGAGGAAGAAGATTGGTGTGTTTGCTATTTTTTTGAGAAAAGAAGAGAAAAAAAATGGTTTAAGTGTATTCTGAATATAGAATTAATAGGAACAAAACCTCTCCAAATGCTCCTATAACCGTCCAAGAGAAGAAGAGGAAGAGTGTGATTATTTCTGATCGAATTTTAAGAGGAAAGAAATGAAAAGTTTGCACGTAAATAAGGCTTAAATCAATTGTTAAAAGAATAAAAGAGCAATTTATGTTTAGAAAAAAAACATTAAACTACACACTTAGAAAACCCTCCATATCACATGCATTCAAGTTTAGCAAAATATTGAACCTTCTAATTAGACTAATTTTTCACAATAAATGTTGGTCCAAGCAATCAAACATTTAGAACAAATAGTAAAAGATAACAATAACTACACTAATAATAATAATATAATAAATAATAATAATAATAATAATAATAATAAATAATAATAAATAATAATTAATAATAATAATATAATAATAATAAAATAATAATAATAATATAATAATATAAAAATATAAAATAATAAAAATAATAATAATAATAATAATATAATAATAAAATAATAATAAATAATAAAAAATAAAATAATAATAATATATAAATAATATAATAATAAATAATAATAATAAAATAATAATAAAAATATTATAATAATAAAATAATAAATATAATAATTCTTGGGATGACGGCTTGGATGTGTGTGTTGATCTGACGGTTTCTCTCTTTGACGGGCTCTTCGACGGCGATGTTTTGCTCTATTTCTTGGGATGACGGCTTGGATGTGTGTGTTGATACGGGTTCTTCTCCTTTGACGCAATCTGGGTTGTCTGACTTCGTTCTGGTCGTATGGTGGTGGTGGCAGCTCAGCGGAAGCGGGAGAAGTATTTGGCGCGTTGTAGGACAATTGGATATGTTTCCTTCCTTTTTCCTTCTCTTTTTGGGGGAATAAGATAAGGGAGCTGTTGCGCTTCTGAAGCGGATTCAGACGTTCTCCAGGGCCCAGGACATTGGGGCACGTGCAGCTGCTCACATCTTCAGTCGGATAGGTTTCGCTATGCTAGAGGAGTGGGGGCCCAGATTGTATCTCGGCCCCTCCAACTTCTTGTAGATCTCTTGTGCCTTTTTTGTTGCTGTAACGCTTACCACGTTTTGGTGTTTATAATAATAATAATAATAATAATAATAAATAATATATAATAATAAATTAATAATAATAATAAATTATAATAATAAATAACGTATCAAATTAGAATAAAAGTTGGACGTAGAAGAATTATTTGAAAAAGGACGCAAACTTAAATTATGCCATGGAGAAAAATTCGGGTATTTACAAGTCTGGCTGGTGCTCTTCAATATCTAACTTTCACATTGTCCAGATATTGCGTATTTGTTCAGCAGGTTGTCTTCATGCACGATCTCATGAATCTCACTTTAATGCACTCAAACGCATTTTGCGATATATTCAGGGCACTCTTGATCATGGTTACACCTCTATCCTTCTTCCTCCACACAGTTAGTCACTTATCCGATGTTGATTGGGATGGTTGTTCAAGACACCCGCCGTTCTACTCAGGTTATTGTTGCTTCTTGGGGATAATTTGATTTCCTGGTCATCTTAAAGAACATAACACATCGATCCCGTCCAGTGCGGAAGTTGAATATCGTGTGTTGCCAATGTCGTGCTGAAGCAGTTGGCTTCGCAATCTACTTTTTTAGCTCTCTTGTCTCTTCGACGGCGTCACTGTTTATTGTGATAATTTAGTGCCATTTATTTGTCTAGTAATCCAGTTCTTCTACCAACGCACTAAACATGTCGAGATGGACATCCATTTTGTTCGGTGAGAAGGTAGTCTTGGAATAGGTTCGTGTTCTGCATGTCCACTCGGTATTAGTATGCTGATATCTCACAAAAGGGCTCGCGACACCTGTTTTTGGATTTTGCTCCAGTATTAGCGTTCGTCCTCCTCCCGCTATGACTGCGGGTGTGATATAGAGGATAAAATATGGATATATTTTTTGGATATTATATATTGTAGATATATCTATATGTGTCTACTATATGTCTATATATATATATATATATATATATATATATATAATAATATTATATATATAATATATATATATAGGAGAGAGAGAGAGAGAGAAGAGAGAGAGAGAGAGAGAGAGTCAGGATCCAATGAAACCACATGTTTATATGAAACGTGAAAATCAAAATAATGGATACATTTTACATTTTATAGGGTACATACAAGCAGTAAAGAGGTACCCAAAACTTTCAACTACTGTTGATGAACAATACACATGTACCCTTTAAACCTTCAATGTACCCAGATTGAAATACAAGTATATATAATAAATTAAATCGTGATCGTCCATCCAAACACTACTACATAATAAACACTTTAGAAACACTTTTTTCCGTTGCATTAGATAGGAATAACCGTTGCCTAAGGTTTAGGCAACGGTTACAAACCGTTGCGTTTGCTGCCGTTGCCTAAGGTCTTAGGCAACGTTTTTTGTACCTTAGGCAACGGTTTTGCTTTAGTAAGCAAAGCTTGCCTAAAACCTTAGGCAACGCTTTCTTCAAACATTTGCAACGCTTTGATATGGCAAACCGTTGCCTAAAGTCTTAGGCAACGCTTTTTCAAGCTATGACAACGCTTAATTGATTTCTAAACCGTTGCCTAAGATCTTAGGCAACGTTTTCTGAACCTATTGCAACGCTTTTTGATATGCCTAAACCGTTGCCTAAACTCTTAGGCAACACTTTTTTAAACTATTGAACGGTAATTGATTTGTTAAACCGTTGCCTAACTCTTAGCAACACATATTCAGGCTTTAGCAACACTTAAGCATTTTAACTAGAACTTGCAATAAGTTTATGCACAATAAATTACCTAATGCAACACTTTTATATAATAATAATAAAATAATAATAATAATTTAATAATATAATAATATAATAATAATAATAATAATAATAATATAATAATAATAAATAATAATAATAATAATAATAATAATAATAATAATAATAATTAATAATAATAATATATATAATATATATATATATACTAGCCGTTGCACGCGCGCGGTGCCCCGGACAGTGTGTTAATGAAAATCTACAAATAAAAATGATAGATTGCAAATATTACCATGTTAATTTGTATTATAATGGTTCAATATCTAGAAGAACAAACACCAAAGTAGAAAGCATACACAACTAAGCTCAGCTAATTATCTAAGCCATTTCTATCAAAACTCTCAAAAGTATTCAAGTAAGAACTTAGAAATAGTTCAGTGTCATAATTAATCAAAAACAACTACTATACATCCAAAACTGTTCTAAAAGATGCTATCTTGAAGTCAAATTATGAAACATGCGCTGCTACATCTAGTGGTGTACCATAAACTCGACAATACC
This sequence comes from Bassia scoparia, assembly GCA_008642245.1. Taxonomy (NCBI): domain Eukaryota; kingdom Viridiplantae; phylum Streptophyta; class Magnoliopsida; order Caryophyllales; family Amaranthaceae; genus Bassia; species Bassia scoparia. Next base: position 48,794 of record SNQN01001067.1, read on the forward strand.
AGCATTGTGCTTGCAAGATCTTGAAGCTGAAAGCCTGCTAATGCTGACCAGTTTGATTTCTTTAGTTTGGATTAACAGCCACTCATCATACATGTTTACACATCTAAGCCCTGCCTCACAGAATGATGAAAATTAGAAAGTGATTGTTACACAGAAAAATCCAAGTATATATCTCAAAATTCGAATTAATCGAAAATGTAGATCTTAAAATGAACGGACGGACAAACCAGCATAAAGACAAATAAGGACACAATCACAGTGTGGGAGAATTTTGCCATCTAAACTATGGAGTAAATATGGAATAATGCTTAGAATGAACCAATACACAGGAAATTCACCCAAAGTCATCCGAAGTTCACATAGCAAATGCTATAAGATTTAAATTCACTATCATTAAAGAGTTAAAGAACCACAAAGCATCAGTACTATTAATCAATGATAATAATAATAATAATAATAATAATAATAATAATAATAATAATAATAATAATAATAATAATAATAATAATAATAATAATAATAATAATAATAATAGTATATATATATATATATATATACTAGCCGTTGCACCGCGCGCGGTGCCCCGGACAGTGTGTTAAATGAAAATCTACAAATAAAAATGATAGATTGCAAATATTACCATGTTAATTTGTATTATAATGGTTCAATATCTAGAAGAACAAACACCAAAGTAGAAAGCATACACAACTAAGCTCAGCTAATTATCTAAGCCATTTCTATCAAAACTCTCAAAAGTATTCAAGTAAGAACTTAGAAATAGTTCAGTGTCATAACTCATAATTAATCAAAAACAACTACTATACATCCAAAACTTGTTCTAAAAGATGCTATCTTTGAAGTCAAATTATGAAACATGCGCTGCTCATCTAGTGGTGTATCCATSAAACTCGACAATACCAGCATTGTGCTTGCAAGATCTTGAAGCTGAAAGCCTGCTAATGCTGACCAGTTTGATTTCTTTAGTTCTGGATTAACAGCCACTCAATCATACATTGTTTTACCATCTAAGCCCTGCCTCACAGAATGATGAAAATTAGAAAGTGATTGTTACACAGAAAAATCCCAAGTATATCATCCAAAATTCGAATTAATCGAAAATGTAGATCTTAAAATGAACGGACGGACAAACCAGCATAATCAGAACAATAAGGACACAATCACAGTGTGGGAGCCATGAATTTTGCCATCTAAACTATGGAGTARAATATGGAATAAATGCTTAGAATGAACCAATACACAGGAAATTTCACCCAAAGTCATCCGAATGTTCACATAGCAAATGCTATAAGATTTAAATTCACTATCATTAAAGAGTTAAAGAACCACAAAGCATCAGTACTATTAATCAAATGATATCATCTGGAGCAATGGAGCATAAAAGATTAAAAAAACAAAAAAAATGAAGATCCAAATAATCTAGAAAACAAAATTGATGCATAGAAAGTGTCCTGCAATTGTGTTCCTTCAAACTTAACAGCAAAATTACCAAGAACGCTAGCCAYTTTTGCTGAAATGCTCATTTAACTGTTCACGCTTCAATCTTTCTCTCTCTGCTTTCATGAATTTTTTGGGTACTTTACCACGCTTCCTTTTGTTAGGATGAGAACTGTAAATAAAACAAAACTCTTCAAAAAGACCCAACCAAATTTATTAAGCATGAGCGCATGATCATATTCTATTTTGTTGCAACTRWAATGAAGTTTAAAACCTGAAACTAACTAACTTAATTCTCACCAGAAAAATAGCAACACAAATTATGGAATACAAATTATTAGGAGGTTCAAGATGCTTCTSTATACCCATTTGAGCAATTTTCTTCTTGGCCCTTGCTATCCTCTGGATCTCTTGTATTGGAATTGGATAGGGTTTTTTCTTCTTCTTAGGTAATACTGGTGGAAGATCCACATTCTGTGGCAGTCCCTCCTTTTTCGCTGATTGATCTCTTTTGTTCTTCCAACAAATGACACTACAAGATTGTGTTTGTAACATTTTTGTATAAGGTCCTCCATGTGTACTCTGCAGTCATATGCAACGCAATCGTAGATGAATCACTATTTTTAGCATGGTTGGATGGATCGTGAAGATTCACTTCAGTATCAACTATATTAGTATGTATGAAGGGAAAGTGAAAAATAGCCTCTAAAAGCACCATTAACAATAACACCCAATTCTCCAACTGTACTCTGCCTATGTAAAGCACAAAAGGTACTCCCTCAATCAGAATAGTGTTGTTGCCCCCCACCCACCCCCCACACAAATTATGGAATACAAATTTTTAGAAACAGAACATTCACTCTGCATTGCTCAAATGGGTATAGAGAAGCATCTTGAACCTCCTAATAATTAGGGTTTTTAGAAACAGAAACAGACAACGCCTATAACTCTGCATTGAGTGCCATACAAAAAAAAAAAAAAATACATTACTGAAATTCAAAAACCCCAAAATTCACAAAGCTTCAAAATTGAAAATAGAGAAACAAACATAAAGCATCACAGTTCGAATGCAATTTATTGGTCGATTCATCARTGAAAATCAAAACTGAAGCAAACCCATTACAACAAATTTTGTAATTCAATCTCCAAAAAATCATACAACCTAGCCCACATATAATCAATTTTTACGCAAGTATAATAAAAAGACATCTACCAACTCTTTTATCCTCTCAGTCTCAAATCAACATTTGTATGAACAAAGCCAAACAAAAATCCATTAGTGTGTATGGTTTTTTTTCAGTCATAGATATAAATCATAAATTCCTCAACAATCTTAGTTATTAAGATAATGTATCAAACTCCATTATTCCAAAACTTAAATAAAAAAACATAACACCTAAATTTGAACCCTAAATTCGACCTAGTTCGAAACCCAAAAAAACCCTAATTGCRGAATTTCTTCATTGATTCGAATTAAAGTCGCAACCATATTAAACCCTAACTCCGAATCAAGAATGAATATTAACTTTGCAAAAGGTGAACCATAATTGTGAKGCGATATTTAAGAAATGAGGGAGTGTGAAAGGTGGAGCATTGGAGCTTAAAGTTTGAGCACAAAAAGAAAAAAAAAGAAAAAACACGAAATATACCATTGTTGACCTTCAATTCGACCACCGCCCAAAGGTCCAGCTGCCGCTCAATTGCTGCAGTCGACAATCGCCCAAAATTGTTTGACTTCGTGCTGCTACTTCGCCCAAAATCGATCTGCTTCGTGCTGCTTCGTATTGCTCTAATTCGTTGGTTTAATTGGAATTTTTGTTGGAATTTTTCTTTGAATTTGAGTTGGAATTTGTCTGTTTGATTTTTTTTGATTGAGTTTTGAGTTGGAGTGCGTGAGAGGGTTTAGGGAAGAAAGGGTTGAGGGCGTGAGTTTTGTTGTGAAGGGAATTTGATTTGTTAAGATTTCACCAAAATATAAGAGGGAAAATTCGCGGCTTCACAAAATTGTAAATGGTCTTAGGCAACGGTTTATCTAATAACCGTTGCAATAGAGGGAAAAGCGTTGTCCTTAGAGTATCTTTTGCAACGGTTATTTAAAACCTTGTCTAAAACCGTTGCCTAAGCCTAAATCGTTGCCTAAAACGTTGCCTTACCCTAAACTGTTGCCTAAACCGTTTCCCTTAGTATAAACCGTTGCATTTAAGTGTTGTGTTTGCTCTTTTATGTAGTAGTGTGAAACCTATGGTCAATTAAAAGTTGTTTATTTTCACCTAAAATTTTGTTTTCACATGATTCCTTATTACAATATATATATATATATATATATATTTAATATATAATATATATTATTATATATATATTATATATATAATATATAATTCCTCTCATACATACAACTGATATAAAAATACTTCAATAATCGCCCAACGTCGCAAAGAAACAAACCTCAACACTACAACACAATCAAATCAGCCCTTGCTGCTATATGTATGTTGCAATCATTCGTTTTATTTTAATCAATCAAAGCTCAATAATTATTTTAGTCAAACAAAACAAACCAGAGACAGTTTTGAATATCTTACTCCACTATCAACTCACTCCAACTTAAAAGCACAACAAATTGAGTAGAATCAAATAACACAAGAAAGCTATATCTAGTCTTTTTTGCTAAAAAAATTTACAACAAATTTGAGTAGAATCAAAATACAAAGAAATCCATACTTTGGTACATTCTCATATTTTAGAGGAATGGGGGAATATATATATATATATATATATATATATATATATATATATATATATATATATAAGCTAGAAGGAAGATTTACACATAATTTAACAATTAAGTCACTTAAACATAAGGGGAAAACCCAAGTTATTTATGTTTATGAAAACTTTTCCCATCATCTTCATCACACAACTTCTCAAAAATACTAAACTACATTGAAGGTTTATCATTGAAAGCATGATACACCTTATTCTTCGTTGTATCTCAAAAGCGAATTTCGTAATACCTTGACTTTCGTAGGGTCAAAATATTATTTTTAGGAAAACGAGCACACGCTTCAAATGTTCATTTATTGTTTCACATATTTGATACCCTTATAAAAAGACTAATTTTTCTAAGAAAGTATGCATTTTTTTTTTTGTTGAGAGAGCCACAAGAGCCGAATGATAATCAATCTCAAGATCTCTTGAAATCAGAAGGGAAGCTTTAACCATTTGAGTCATCCCTCACTCTGAGACAATATGCATATAGGTGTGCGGAAACTTACTCAATTGCTAGTATTTGTTAGACAAATAAACATCAGTAAGTTTGTTTTATATGCGATTATTGTCGACAAACAAAGTGAAAAGAGTCAAAATTTAGAGTTAATAAAAGGATCCTCCTATCTATTTACATTGACTCCCTATATAAAACATGTATAAATGTGCATGCAATTTGCAATCATATGATATATATATCTCAAAATTATTAATTTCTTGTTTGTTGTATACTTGTATGTTCTACGATCCTCTAGGCCAAGCGTATTATATGACATTTTACGAGTAATTTATTTCTTGCGACCATATATTAAACAATAATCATATTTTCGTAGTTTTTACTGGTACACGTGTACCTTATACGGACAAATTTTGTTACTATGATTAATTTGATTAAAAATGATTACTAATACTAGAATCCAAATCTAAGAAGCATACACGCTTCTACGTACTCCTCCTAATCCTAACCACGTACACTTATCTGTTAATTGTCTTCATTTGCATTATTTTTTTTTTTACTTTGAGTTTTTAATTATCATATCTTGTTAATTAATTTATAACTAGTGTTTTAACCCGATTGATGCTTCGGGTTATCGTCCGAACTCACATATATAAACAATGTACATTATGTAAAATTGCTTATTTTGTGAGTTTTGGTAGATAATAAACTACTGTAAAAGATAATACATCACCTTTAAATTGGTTAAACATGATCATGAGACTTAATAATAATTTATTTGATATGATAATTAATGAAATTGTTATGGATTAGTGGTGAAATTGGTTGCTTCTTGCTGCTAGCACCACAGAGCTTGTCTGGCACTTGCACAAAGGAGAATAATCCTATTTGGATTATCTCCCCTCCGATGCTTAAGTAAGTATGGAGTTAGGAAAGTAAAGTGCCAAGCTAGAGAGAGAAAGTAGTGAGAGATACTCTCAAGTAGTTGGGAGTTATGCAATAAATGCTAGGAGGATTGTGTGTTTTTTCTTGGTTTTTCGGGGTATTTATAGGTAATCTCTCAAAAACCAAAGCATCCCTTAGATGGGTGACACTTGTCATCCATCCATGGTTCTGTGTGCTCCTTACTACCATTTCAGTGTAGAACGTCGGTTCTTCGTCCCGTTTCGGTCCGGATTAATTTTATTTGTAGCGTTAGCCATGTGGATCATTTTGACTCAATATTTGAAGGACACGTGAGCAAGGATTTTCCGTGCCACATCATTGTGAATCCTTAGAGTCACTCATTATGTTCTAGTTATATAAAAATCATGAGAATACGATAAGATTTGCAATATTCATAAATCACCAGGATTAACCCTGCGTCCCCCACTCAAAAATCATTGGAAACAAGACATGTGCTCTCGCCATCCCTTTTTCAAAGCTACGTGCCTTTCTTTCAGTTTCACCTACCTAAAACGTCATTTCCTAATTGGCCTCTCTCCCTTAATTATCTTCTTAACAACGCATAATCAATTCCATTAATCAATTAATCACACCAATAATAATCCCAGTAATTACAAAATTAGAACCCACCTCTCTCTTTCCTCTCCTCTATATAAGAACACAACCCTTCATTTGTCTCTCTTACTAACTTCACTTATCTTCTTCAACTCAACTCGTTTTTTTTCTCGACCTCAGAAAAATAAAAATGGCGTCGAAATTAAAACCTAAAATGCTGAAATAATTTCTCGGGGGCGCCACCAATTACGACTCCTCCTCAAACGGGTTGAATTCGCACCCGCGTAGTTTGCCCGATTGCTACTCGGACCCTAACTTCCGGAAACTTCTAGAACAAGGTAAAGCCGACAACGACAGACTTTCAAGGAGCAGAAGCCGGTCGTGAGCCGCGGCGGAAGCAGTCGTGTCGTCATTCCAGAAGCTTTTTAATGCCGTTAAGTCGTTACAGTATTCGTCAACGCCGTCAACGTTACCGAGGAGTCTTTCTAGAAGGTTCCTTGACAAATGGCCGATGAAGAAGAAGAAGTTAAACTCATCATCATCGTCGTCAAATGACGTGGCTAGTGGTGGTGGTAGTAAGATTGTGGTTGTCACGGTCAAAGTCAAGGATATCCTACGGTGGAGATCATTCCATCACCACCACCATCATCAACAACAACATCATCAAGTGTCGGAATCAGAGGAGGAGGAGAGAGAATCTCAGGCGTCGGTGTTGGCGGGGCCCGCATTCAACGCTCCTTCCACTAGCGATGCTTCGGTTGACGATATTTTTAATTTTTTATCGTTACTGAGGAGGAGGAGAAGGATTATATACCGCGTTGCCGCGATGATGACGCGGGTAAAAATGGGAAGAGGTTGATGCATCGGATTCTGAAGTGAGGCCCAAAGAGGTGAGCACTTTTTTTCTTTTACTTTTTTTTGCTAGAAATATTTTCATTGGTCGATTCAGAGTTTGACACGTGTTCACCTTTTAAATGTTGATGTTAGCACCCAGTTAAACTTGATGGACATGCATGTCAAAATCACATGTTAATGTGTCAAAATCACATGTTATTTAACGGTGCTTGTTAGTTTTAACCTTAATAACTAAGTTGGTAGGGACTGGTTAGTACAAGTATGTAATTAAGCAACTTTAATGGAGTTTAATATTTCATAAGTACATAATAAATTAAAGAGAGCTTTTAATCTTGCTAATCTTGTATCAGAAGTCAGTACTACTTTTGATATAACTTATAAGCATTAACGTTAGTAATTTATAGCTTGTTTAACTACAATTCTGGTTGAATTCATCAGTATACCGACGTACTACTTGGTAATGTTTAATAATATTAATATTGCGTTATATTCCGTAATAATTAGTGTTATACCGAGAATTCTTCCTACGAAGCTAACAAAGTCTATGTACAGGTACACTTACAGGTTACAGGTTCCCAGGTTCATCAGCTCCCAGATTCAGCCAAAGAACCTTCTAGAAGCTATGTCCAGCGGATATAATGATCAAGTCGCCAGTTAAGGCCCATCAAGAAGGACAGACCTAGAAGCTCAGCAAGTAAGCAGAAGGGAAAACGTGCCCTAAAAGGTAGGAACAACTCCAGAAGATAGATGACGACATCCCTTGTAACCCGGTCAAGGCAGTTATGCAGATGGACGGTTATTGCTCCCTACGAAATAGGAAGTGCTCCCACTCTTTTAGGAGGCAGTTGATCGTGCAGCAATAGATAAATATCTAGGGCTTGTATTCAAAAGATATACAGAAATATTCCCTGATAATCATAGACTTACTTTCTGAGAGAAAACACAAGTGAGTCCCGAGAGTCATTGAAAGTTCCTAAGAACAACCCGTATTTGTACCTGTAACACGAACAATTCATAATGGATTGGTGGACACAGATCCACCCGCGATTTTTTACCCTTATTCATGGGGTTATGTTTGGTTTCGCCTCTTCCTCCTGCTCCCTTGTTTGGTTTAGTTTGTTTTTGATCATTTCTAGTTGCTTTATTGTTTTATATGTATCTAGTTATAGTCGATCCAGCTTAGGTTAGATAACTGTCTAATTTTAGCATAAACAATTTGGCGCCCACCGTGGGGCTGTAACTAGGTTTTTAGGTTATTTTGATTCCCTTGTACGCATTTTTCAGTTTTTGCTTAGGAAAAGAAAAACAAAAAAAAATGTTAGGTAGTAGTAGTGAGCAGGAGACCCCTCAAGGTATCCCAAACACCGGTCAGAGCCAAGAGCAGATGGCAGATGAGGTTCGAGAATTACTGCGCCAAACCCAAGAGGCGCTGGAAAAAACAAGAGCAGAAAACGAGAAGRTCTCCACTGATGCTCGAAAGCTGAAGGAAGATGCTAGAGCCGCTAAAGAATCCTTGGTAAGTGCGCAGAAAGAATTGGAATCTGCCAGGAGTAACCGTGCTTCCAAGAGGAGGAACCTGGAAGGTATTCCTCTCATGTCCAACCTCGACGATGAAAAGGATTCGAGTAGTTCGGAATCGGATATGCAGATGTGGGAAGAGCCCAGAACCAAGGACAAAGAAGGTGACAAGGACCAAGACCCGAACGCCCTGAAGATAGCCCTGTTGAAATCACAGAATAGGAAGATCCTGAAGTTGTTGACAAAGCTACCTGGAGCCCCTACTCCGGTTGCGCTGGAAGCCAAGGACGGGTACACCAGATCTCCTTTTACAGACGAGTTGGCACGAACTAGGATCCCGAAGAAATTGAATATTCCTGCCATGCCAAAGCTGTATGATGGTACCAGCGACCCTGTAGACCATGTGGCTCAGTACAAGCAGAGGATATGGCAATTGTCTATTCCTCCCAACCAGATGGAAGCTACAATGTGTAAATCCTTCGGAGCCACCCTTTGCGGTCCTGCATTACAATGGTTGATTAACCTGAAGCCGGGCTCTATCGCCGATTTTGCCACCTTGGTGAACAGGTTCTACCAGCAGTTCGCCAGTAGCCGTACCCTAAAGAAGCAGTCGAGTGATCTGTACCGGATCAATCAGAAGACGGGAGAGTCTACCCGTGATTTCCTAGARAGATTCGTCAAGGAGATGATACACATCCCAGATCTAGACATGTCCACGGCTATCGAAGCCTTCCGAAGGGGAGTAATTTACAATTCACGTTTATACTATGAACTAACCCGTTACCCTTGCCAGACTTTTGATGATGTGCAGGCACGGGCATTGGCAGAAGTGCGGGTCGAAGAAGATGAAGCTGCAAGATCCGTAGGCCGTGTAGAGCGGAGACCAGATAACCCCCGTGGAAACTGGAGACATCAGCCCTACCAGAAGAGAGATCAGGCGTCATCTAGTCGTGCTCAGGTTCAATTCAGAACATCACCTCTGAAGCACAAGAGTCAGGTTCCCCTAGAGAGTACATCGAGTATCCAGCCCTTTCCACCTACTGTTTCTGTGTTGACGAAGCCGGAGTTGTCGACGCATTGAGAGATATTGGCCGAGGTGTCAGGTGGCCCAGGAAGTCAGAACGCCCCGATGAGTTGAAGGATAAGACGAAATGGTGTCGGTATCATAATGATTTTGGCCACTTAACCGAGGAATGCAATGCACTAAAGAAAGAAGTCGCATGGCTGTTAAAGAAAGGTAACCTGAACCACCTGTTAGACAGGAAAGGAAAAGCGTCTGAGACGCCCAAGCCGGCCGAAACTAGTGGTCCTCCACCCCCTCCAGCGAACGCCAAAGTAATCAACCTAATAAGCGGTGGATCCGAAATCTGTGGGCTCACTTATTCAGCCGCTAAAAGGTTTGCCAGGAARACCACTGTCAACCATGTTGCTTTGCCAGGTCCCATATCCGAACAAGAAAAGAAGCTACGCGAAATGCCTATCACCTTTGACGGAGGTATTGACGAAGGGGCTGAACACCATGACAGCCTAGTCATTTCCCTCTACGTAAGTAACTTCTGCATGAAGCGGGTCCTTGTAGACAACGGCAGCTCAGCTAACATCATATTCCGAAAAGCAATCCTGGAAATGGGACTCCAAGAAGCCGAATGAGAACATGTGCATGTTCAGCATCACCAAACTTTGAACAAAAATCCTTTTAAACAAAAGTTGAGGCTAATCTCAAAGTGGACATGTCACACCCTCAGACTAACCTCCCCTTCATCACAAAAAAGGGAAATCAGGAAAATAGAGTCCTCAATACAGGCAGAAGTTCTCTGCCCCTGGCCAAAAGTCAACATGTTACATCTTTAACCCCACCCCACCCCCCAAAAAACACACACACACACCACCCTCGGGAATCATTAGGATTTAGGATCCTTACTTCCTTCAAATGGAATTGAATTAGACTGATTCCCAAAATACCTTTCTTACTATTCCCCAAACACACAATATCTAAACCTAGATTCCTGCCAAAATCATTTAATCACATTACTCTTCTAGAAGACAAATGTACATGGTAGGTAATCAAAGAAATGTCACAAATATTCTCTCAAATTTTTAGCCACATGGCACTTCTGAGATCAGACCATATTAATATAAATACCAGCCAAAAACAAAACAAATAGGAGTACTTAAATTTTGATGGTAAATTCAGATATGCCATTATTTCAACAATAAACGATACCATTTTTAACAGATATTCGTCACCAAAATCAAAAGATGCAATTTATTTTGCAGAAGAAATCATTGAAGTATTAATAAACAGGATCTTAATTATCAACTTCAAAAATTATAAAAATTGATCACAAAAGTTCTTGCAAAATCATATGTTAAATTATTCAGTACAAACCTCTATACTTTGCATCAAGCAAGACTTCCAACGTCTTCTTTGAACTACTAGGGTCAGCATCCACGAGCAAGACACACAAATCTTTTGCAAACGGCAAAACCATGATGCAAATGTTGCGAGAAGGAAAATGAAGGGAAAAATATTTTGGAGGAAGGGAAAACAATTATGGAGGCGCAGAGAAAATTAGAGATTGGTGTGCTGAAAAACCTAACCTAGGGCTTTTAAATAGGAGGACAGACTTAGTAAAGACAAAGTTAGGGATCAAAAAAATGAAGGATACATAAATATCTTCTGTTACATTACTTGGACTCGGGAAACTCATGTCCAAGTGTGAATTTGAATATTTTGTGAAATATTTCAATGATTTCCTTCCAAAATTTAAGTGAGAAGTATGCATTCCCATGTTAGAGCATCAAAAACTTCAGAAAAATACTTAGGTAAAATGAAGAATCGGAGTAACATAGATCTCATTTAAGTGACAACTCCAATTGAAACTGAAGGAAATTCCCTTAAAGTCAAAAAAATAATGTCAAAGGAAAATTCAGATCGTAAAAAAACCATTTCTATAACAGCTTGACAAGATAATAACGTCAAAGATAAAAGAGAGTCAAAATTGAGAAAAAAAAAGAAAGAAAAAAAGTGGCAAAGTTTGGCCGGACTTGGTTCTATAGAATTTGCTAAGAAAAAGCATTGTTACTTGTACTTTGGAAATTAARAAGATGTGTCCAAGAGCCAGCTAAGTAAATATAAAATTTCATGGTTCTAGTCCGGAAAGATGTGTCAAAATTATCCATTCCAGGGTCTCGATTTTGACAAGGTAAAAAAAATGGACAGCCTAAGAATCATGGAGATTAGAGAGTCATTGAAATACATGGATCACATGCACAAGTTTATAATCAAGTAATCAACAAAATCCAACCTTCTAGAACCAACATATAGGAAGTATAAAGAAGATTATGGAAACCACAAAACGTGATTTATAGTTTTCAGTTGTAAATTTTTTAGCTAGAAATTCATAGGTCTTAGTTTTTAAAAGGCAAATTAGAAATAACCCCCCACTAAGTAGCAACTTTTTAAAAATAACCCCCATGATCTTTTTTGATTTTATTTAACCCTCACTATGTATCTAAACTTTGTAGATCACCCCCAAATGCCGTTAAAATCAGCCATTAAGTGGGCCCCACTCGATCTTTTTCCATAAAAAAAAAAAAAAAGCATAGCAAATTACTAAACTACCCTATTTGCTAGTGATGTTCCAAATGCTCCTCCCATTTTCACTCTTCAATCCCCTTTCCTAACCTCTCCCAAGTCCCAATCCACCCTCCACCAATAATTTCCTCTGTCCCAATCCACCCTCCACAAATAATTTCTCTCTTCACTCCCATCAATCACAACTCACCATGACCGCCACCTCAACCCACAACCACAACCCACCATCCTTGACCTAGCCTCAAACCACCCAGCCTCGACCACCACAACCACTACTAACCTCGACCCACAAACACTGTAGACACCACCATACACACCTCGCGAACACCATTTTTGATTTCTTTTTTCTTTTTTTTTTGGTGTTCGGTTGGTGGTGATTGATTAGGTGTTGTTGTGTTGGTGGCTTGGGTGTGTGATACAGTGATTGTGGGTGGTGTTAGTGTGTAGGGGATGCGTCTTGTGTGAGTGTTGGTTTGGTGTTCGATGGTGGATGATAAGGGGTAAATCAATGGTGGTGTTGGTGGGGGATGGATGAAATGAAAAGAATGATGGAAGATGGAAGATGATGTCGGTGGGTTTGGTTATTAATGTTTGTGGGGTGGAGTGGGGATATTAAAGTAATTTCAGTTTATTTTTAGGGGGCAAAAGAGCATGTGGGCCCCACTTAATAGTTTAACCATGATGAAAGTTAGGATTTGCGGGTGATTTACAAAATTTAGATACAAAGTGGGGGTTAAATAAAATAAAATAATAAAAAAATCACAGGGGTTATTTTTAAAAAGTCGCTACTTAGTGGGGGTTATTTCTAATTCTGCCTTTTTCAAAATAATTATGGAACCTATACCACATACTTCCCCTGTTTGTTTGTTTTCTTTTCCTTGCATAATACCCATGGTGCAAAATATTTAAAGAGAGGAGAGAGACAGTCAAAAGGAAAACTGGACTCGTGTCCCTCGTTTGGTAGGACAGACAACATTTGTTGGGGTGTGAGCCGTGACTTGTGTCTTCAATGAACGCTAATTGAAAACAGATATGAAAACTTGTTAGGGCACGGTTCTCACTTCTGCTTTGTGTGTGTGTGTGTGTGTGTGTTGGGGGGGTTAATTTTTAGAAAAATGTACCAGGAAAATATTACTCCACTTTCGGAGCCACCAAAGAATAATAAGACTATTTTGTTCTTTTCGAAAGGAATTAAGTTCTCAAACACCATTCTGTATCAAACACAACTTAAGGTAGTGTTGTTGGAACTTTTCAAATCATTCTCACACCGTCATCAAGATGTGGCATACTTTTAAAAACACACAAAGTAGATTAGAAGCAACAAAGTTTTATGGACTTTTACCCGCAAGCAACCCAATCATCTGATACCAAAATCACAGGAACATGTTTTTGGTGTTTGTAATAGCATAATATATACTTACCATCCATGATTTGGATCATCATTGACTAGATGGAAATCAAAGTAGACGTAGGCATCAGTAGCAACTTTTGGATCTTCATGTCTTTGAAACCATGTGATTAATTTCCTATGGTATATCCATGATTGTTTCTTTAACTCTTTTGTAGCCAAATACTGCTGATATGAATTCTGCAAACAGTATCAGAAGAATTAAATAATGAAACCACATGCACCCAATGTATCAAGAATATCGTAGCAAAGTAGCAAACAGGGTAACTATCGGGTTGATGATAGAATGCATAGAATAAGGTATCTGTCCCCAAGATATCTACACGACTACACCCAAGCATTCCTTGAAAGCAGCATTGTCAACGATTGATGCTTGGACTTGCGCATAACTCGYAAGAGTTYCMGTTACAGCCTCCAGCATCTTTTCCCCAAGATAAGTTAGTTGTTGCTCCTATACTAATGAAATGATATGTAAACTTATATAARAAGCTTAATCAAGAATTAAGTCATTAAGATACTATTTGTTTCTTAACTTAAGGCCATCCCAAGTTCAAAATTCACTATCGAAGCAAAGCTAGGTGTCAAAGTGCCACACGGCTCGACTAATGTTCTAAATCTAATTATGGACAATTTTTACTCAAAAAATAATTCCTTAAATTTGTATTCAATCTGTCTAATATTAACACAAACAACAAGCATATGCTTATTAGCTTTCATAAACCATGCAACAAAATTGTTCAGTCCCAGGACAGGCATCGTTAAATAATCTGGCAGCTTGTTAATAATAAAACATATCAATCAAGAGGCGAATTTCATATTAAATGATAAAGAAGCAGATGCAATAAAACCATAACCTGATTACTATCACAGGAATGATAAAAGGGTTTATTAGCATTAGAATGCAGAACCTATAAAAGAAAGGTTGAGAAAAGGAGGCTTGCTCTCTATTTTTTTGTCAAGGTGGACTATAAAGGACAAAAGGATGTGGGAATGCCAGAATGCTAACACCAGACTAGAGGCTACATGTTTAGTAGATAAGATCCAATAGCAACATTGACAACAAATTATTTCTTCGAAACGAAGTCAATTGTTGACTTTTTGCAAAACTATTTATCATGAGATAAAAGGGCAATGAACAATGAATTAATGATGGCCCACACTCCAATGACGTCTCACACTCTAACAATAATTAATGAGACATCATGTGATAAAAGGGCAATTAAATATCCAATGCATTAAATCAACGAGATCTAATCGTTTACAGGAAACCATGATTTTAAATTAAGAAAGCAACTCCTTAAAGTACCTTAGTTTAAGAAGGCAACTCCTTAAGAATCCGTCAGCAGAAGCCCTGTTATACTTTGGTGTTACTGAAACGGTCAGCTCAACAAGCCAAATATGTTTTTTTTAACTTTTTTGTTGTAAAGGAATTGAACATTTCTTATACGAAGTACTAATATTACCAAATGCATTCACACCATCACGTTCAACAACAGGAATCCCTTTGATACCCTTTAGCTTCATCAGTTAGAAGGCCTGGAGAACTGGTTCATCCTTGTTGACCTAAGAGCAGAAGCAAACATCGGATCAATAAAAAGATCTAGAGAAGGCCAGATAATAAAGAAAAAAAATCGTCAGAGAATCAGAATTATAATACATCTAGAAATTCTCYGCAATAAAAATCTCACTATCAAAAAAATCAAAATTATAACACAGAAGATGAAGTTTGCAAGTTACATTCCAATTGCCAACTTGAATGCCCAAAATCAAATCCTCAAGTTGAAATACAGATTAATTGTGCAATTAATTTAATTTTATTTTATTTTTTAAAAAAAAAACTGTCTTCCGCTCAAACTCAATACCAAATTACCAC
This sequence comes from Bassia scoparia, assembly GCA_008642245.1. Classification (NCBI taxonomy): domain Eukaryota; kingdom Viridiplantae; phylum Streptophyta; class Magnoliopsida; order Caryophyllales; family Amaranthaceae; genus Bassia; species Bassia scoparia. Next base: position 64,224 of record SNQN01001067.1, read on the forward strand.
TTCAACCAGTAACATTAACAAATTCGTCAGCAAACAAATACAATAAAAATTTGATAATAATCATTCCCTCCCTCCTTCTACAAAACAAAATTATACAAGTAAACAATAATCAGTTGAAGGAAAACAAACCTCTTTTCCTCCTTCCTCCATCTCCTCCACCATTGCAACCACCATAATCATCCACCAATCGCTCTCGTCACCACCATTGCCAATCACTTTGTCTTTATATAATCTCCCGCGAATTAAATTACCAAGTTTAATTGGCTTTCACAAAGGAAGAAGTCATAAAACTGAACTAATATTACATATCCCACACAAATCTATCGGTTGAAAATTGCAAAATTCACTGTGTGATATCACCTAGAAATTAGAAAAAGAAAGAATGAGCAAACCAAGCTTTCATATATTACCAGTAGATGTCTCCAAGGAATGAATGATAGATTGGAGCATGAGTAAGAGCATGGGTTGCAGAATGATGGATATAAGATTGATTAGGTTGGCCATGGATGAATGTGTGAAACAATTTTGGGTGAGTGGCGAGAGGAGTGAAATGGGAGAAAAGAACAGTTAGGGAAAAGTTGATAGAGAAGATGGTCACGTGGCATGTTATGATTGAGGCATTGAGCAAAGCTGYATTATTTATCTACTGTTCATTTGAACTAGAACAACCTCATGCTGTAAGAATGTCAACTCTAAATCTTACTATAAAAAAAAACTAGTTGCAACATGGGAGACAAATTCTCAAATAAAAAAATCCAATTTTTAAACACAAATACGTAAATAAAGGGACAAGACCAAGGAATTTGCCAAAGTTACAATTCACTGTTGTCTAATGCAACATGATTCATTACTTCAACAAAAAAAAAACTCACAAGGTTATGCCTCAACCGAAGGGCGTGTGTTATTCCAACAATGACATTCAATCTTTTAAACAGTGCAATGACATGGTATATGAAACGAAATTAAGTGATAAAGATAAGTGCGTGCATTCTCATTTACAAAATAGAAGGGACTAATAACGTTCAAAAACACCTGTTTAACAAGTCTTATACCCCTCTCTCTGTATCGGTTTCTCTTTTTTACTTCTTCCTCCCTTGATATTCAACTCATAACCACATCTATTGACTTATCAGTTCATACAAGATACAAAAACTCTTAGCTATCCACTCTCTCCTACCCTATTACTAGCTGTCCCATGGGAACTACAATTACTTGTCTGAATTGCATCACATCAGAAATACAAAGTCATGCTATAAAATCTAGAGTTCCCAAATCCATTCATTCAACAAAATGAAAAGAGCTTCATTAATGGGAATAATGACTACCTTCCATCTGGACAGAACTATAAAGCTGATTTAACATGCTAACATTCAACCCAGCCAATACACAAGGACTAAGGACAAAATATACTGTAGAAGTTAATGAAACCTACATCATTTCAGGTAACGAGGTTTGGGGGAAGGCTTGCACGGGTTCATGAGAAGTCCATGTATATTCCGAGGAGATATAGCTAGACAAAAGTCGACGCATCACGGATTTAGGCAGGCTTGTACTTGAAACCTTACTCTTTTCTCTCAAATATCCAGTCTCTTCATTTTGAGCAATACCACAGTTGTCTTTTGCCGAGTTTGGTGGCTTGCTTGAACGATAATAGTCAGTCATTGCAAGTTGAATACCGCCTGAAATTGGAGACTGTGACTCTATGTGTGTTCCTCTAGCTTTGGACTTTTTTCTATTACATTATTTCACCATCTGCCCAGAGATATATAGATGAGTACATAGAATCAGAAGAGAAACCCCAATCCCCATTATATAAAAATAAAACACAAACAACAGATTCACAGAGATAGACTCTAGCACAAAAATTCATCCAATCTGTCAACAATACACCAGCAGCAAGTCAGCAACAATAAGATAAAAATGGGAAAATAAATCAGATAAGGGCCTAAATTTAGAAGGTGTTAGGCACATTGAGAGCAGCGTAACCCCTGAAGAGATATGAGAAGCACTACAAGCGCCAAATATTCATTGGAAGAGCTATTGACAGTGAAGGAGATAGGGGATCTAAATTCATGTACTTTTCTGGGAATTAAAAAGAAAGGGAAATAATGGCTAGCTAAAATTATTGAAATGTGCCTTTCGCCAGGAGAGTCATGAGATTTGTGCCTGGGCAAGGCTCCCGTAGGCATGTTAGGTCATTGGATGTGCTACGCCTAGCATTCTTACAATGAGGATGCATTTTATATGGCGCCATAACCATCTAAGGGAAAATGCAAAAAGACCATTTGCACAGGGATCCGTAAGTGGGAGGGCCTCAAATGTATCGAAACTAAAGTTTAAAGCAAAATATCAAATTATGTACAGTATAATAGTTATCATCTTAATTGTCATTCCAATTAACTCTCGTCAGTCTAGCAACTTTCCCTAATAATTTCACATCATCCATTTCTAATTATTTTCTTGTCAAAGAAATTCCCTAAACACTACTACCTCCTTCATATGGAGGCATTTAACAATAATGTATTCATTTTTTAAACACATCCATGTGTTTTGTCATCAAACTTCATGTTCATATTCATCTTGGTTAGACATATCAATCAACCAATCAAAGCCTTAATCTCATAAAGTAGGGTCGGCTACATGACATAAAAAACACTATTCCATGTAATCTTCAACAATCTCCTACAATAAAAAACTTCATTCTCATACAAATCAATTTGCTTCAAATATTTCATAACTCATTCCAACCATGTCAATTAGCAAGATTGATTGAATAACTAAACTATAGTTTTGTGTTGTTTCCTCATTCGGACGTTCCATAATGTTTTGTGTGTTGTGCTTTATTCCATATTAAAAAAGTTTATACTTCCTCCGTTTCTTAAAAAATGCATTGGTTTCTTTTTAGGGAAGTTCCATAATAATTGCATCACTTTGTTTTCTTTCTCTTTTTGGAATGGGGAGCATAATTTAAAAACTCATTTTCCTCTCTTTTATGTGGGGACCACAATTAAAATACTCATTTTCTAACCCCCTACTTTATAAAAATATTCAACATTACAACTATTTTAATCCTTTTATCTCTCTTTTTTGGTCCCCACCTACACACATCATCACTCTATAGAAAATTGCCTCAAAATTTGTGTTTTGCAAAGTGATGCATTTTTTAAGAAACATAGAGTATTATATTGTACTGTGAGATTGTTTGTCGTGTGGGACTTCAAATCTCCCTAATGTAACATGATATATTACTGAAACAATTTCTATTTTCTCTCTTTTGCACTATTTGTTTCACATAGGTACCACTTGTCTTACTTTATTATATTCCTAGTTTTCTCCCCAAATAGTATACACATAGATCATTATAGTACAAGGGAACATATAAGTGAGAATTTATGGTTAAATTTTTTCCCCATATAATTTAATGGGCAATTGGTCTAAAAGGATTGTTTTTACAATCAATGCAATGCTTCTACAACTTTAGAGACAACCCAGTCACATTCCCTTGGCGCAGAGGCATGCCTATTCACTTTAAAGATGAGAGGTTATACCTTCTGCTGCAAAAAGCTGTCAACATCAGCTGGAAACGCAGCTTGGACTAGCTCTAAATTTTCATCTGTTAATATAAAGTTGCATCCACCCTCAACTTGAAGTTAAGGAAAATTTAACTCATCCAACCCATTGCAAGATTCATGCATTTGTATCTCTTCTGAAGCAGATTCTGGAGGATTTCTTTCAAAAGATACCATATGGTTGACATCATTCATTGTGGATGTAGACTTTCTCCACCTGACCACATATAGTTCATGACCATACCTAATTTTTACACGTTGAATAGAGTCAAACTTAAACTGTCCTTGCAATAATTTTTCACAAGGACACAAAGCCATCTCTCGTAGGTAGATGGTGGAGAGCATGGGGAACATCTGCTGTCGAATATAAGAAGGTTGCCACCCCAAATGATAAGCCAAAAAATCAATTATCATTTCAATATCTAATTCAGTCCACAATAAACGTGCACTGAAGTCATCACTATCTGCAAGCAAAGATGGTTGATAWTWKCKAKAATAACAGRCAGCAATGTYAATGATCTGAAAGWGGCATCAATAAKTAAGTGCCTAGAATCTAAACATGTTCCAAAGAAAATTGGCAACAACAGCAAATGCTTTAAAGACCAGAAAATCCCACAAAATATAAGTCCATAAGCAAATTCAAATGAGAAGTAAAAAGTTTCTTACAATTGAAATACAAATCTCAAAAAAAATCTTGTACAGCTGAATTTGACATCTCTGAGCTTCCCTTCTATTGTATTTTCACAAGGATTGCTAAATCAAATGACATTATAAAATTTCTTGTGATATATTACAAATGACCAGCAGATAAACATATCCTCAGGAAACATTCTACACAATTGCAAGAAGAATTAAAGAAATCTAATTAATTTAGTTGTACTATAAAGACTAGCATTATTAACTAATGTAGGATCATGTTAAATTCGTCCCAATATATAAATTTCAAAAATTAACCTTTTCATAAACTCAAAGTTCTGCAATGACAAATCTCTAATGTGCAAGTAGCAATGGTTGAACAAAAAAAAGTGTATCGTCACCTTCATTTTTCAAATAAACTTCAGCGATATCATTACTAGGGAAATTGCACTCCATGGCTATCTTCTTACACACTCTAAGGTACCATAGTTCATCTTTCTTTTGTTCTCGTTCTTTCCGGATCTGTAAAGCGAAAGGCAAATAAAATAAAATATACATCGATCCAACTAAATTTAGGTACAAGATACATATTCTTTTTTCTTTTTGTGACTACCACTAGAATCCTACAACCATTAAAAGTAGAAAAAACTAGAAGGACAATTAAGGATAGATATTCCATCATCAAAAATCAACACTAGAAATGGAAGAATAGTTTCTAGTTAGGTAAAAGAGTAATATACTATCTCTCTAAGAAAATGCTTCAAGCCTTCAACAAAGCACCAATAAAACCAATATAGCTTACTCAAAGACATACCACCTTGCTGAATTCATTCGACAAAAAAAAGCAACACCACCTACCCCCAAAACCAAAACACACACACACACACACACACACACACACTCGCCCAACCACCTAACAATAGAGAATAAAATAAATCTCTATCCATCACAAAAACCTCAATATCAGTTTTCAAGTTCTGCTCTTTCTGATATTATTCTCTCTTGGTTAATATTGAAATAAAGAAGTGCATACTCAAAATAGAAAAACGGAAGAGCTTCAATATGATTACTGGATGTGTAAATAGAAATTGAAGGGGTAAGTAAAGTCAGCGGTGACAGACCTGAGGTTCACATACAGTCTTAGTTACTTAATGGAATTAAATCAATTTATTTAACTTTATCGAATTCTGAAATTACTTTAGGAAGTCCAGATTTTTACTAATGAGGGTGTGGGTTTGCCTCGTCTCAGAGATAGAGAGGTGGAAGGAATTCTCATAACCTAAGTTAGCACATGGAAAACTATATAATATTCAATTAGAAAGAAAAAAAATCAAAAACTCTATATTTAAAAAGACAAAAATTAACAAAACAACAAGATAAGTGAAGATTGGTACCCTGTCACAACTAGAGCATTCGCATTTGAACCCATGAGGCTTTCTCCTACAATTCAAATTTCCAGTGCTATGACAATACTCACAAGGCACTCTACTATGAGCAGTTTTGTTGCCTGGATGGCCACATAAAGACCAATGAGGATCCTTATGTTTCAGAGATAACTTATCCGAATATCTTGTACACTTTGCAGGGGAACCAAGATTTTCAACAGATAAAAGCCTAAACTCATAACTTATCTCATTTAACCTGAACTATTCAGTTAATGATGTCATAATAGAAACTATTTTGGCTTGAGTACATATGAAATATTCAACAATTTCAATTTTTCAAACCTTACTAAAACTTCATCTTCATGAAACTTTTTGACAAATCGAAGAGCTGTTTCCATCCCTATTCCTTGCACTCCAGTTAAATTATGATCACTTCCAACTCGAAGAGAAACAGCTATTAAGTGTTTCCTACTCACAACAAGAAAATTGGCTTCGGCCGACCACTATTACCGACCGATTATCGGTCGGTAACAGGGGTTACCGACCGATAATCGGTCGGTAACCGTTGTCGGAATTACATTCGTCGGTAATCGCAAAATTACCGACCGATTATCGGTCGGTAAGAYTATACCGACCGATTACCGACCGATATCATCCGACTATTTTTGGAGGGAAATATTAAGTTACCGACCGATTTGAAATCGGTCGGAATATCGACCGAAAAATCGGTCGGCAACACAATTATTCCCTCCAAAATTGGAGGGACAATGGAGGGATTACCGAACCGATTTTCATATCGTGGTATACCGACCGACCTTATCGGTCTCGTAATCACCAATATTTTTTTTTAATTTAAAATCCTCCATTACCGACCAAAGAGTCGGTCGGTAATCAGTCCAGATCATTTTTTTAATTATTAATTGCTCATACCGACGATATTTCGTCCGTATTCACTCCAGATTTTTTTTTAAAATCTGATAGAGAGGCCATGACCCTGCCTCTTAACTACTATCTTGACATTGCTTTATGAGGCTTTGCTCAGGGCTGAGATCAATTGCAAGTTGCATACACAAGCACTGTCCAATTCTAAATGTAAGCGGGTGCATCATATACTTCGTATTATAAACATAGTAAATAATGCAGGACAGTGTTACACGCCCACAACTTTCAAAATTTGTAAACTAAATCTTCTCTTGATTACGAACTATCTCCATGCAAAATTTACAGTGGTAATCGAGCTACATGCTAAGAATTAACAGGATCATTGGCACTTCCCAATAATTACATTGCTCCGACGTCAAAAGATGTCAACCTGCTTATGAAAGGAACACAGTTCATTATCATGGGATTTCATCCTTTAGACATTCAGCAATGATGACTTTCAAATGCTGCATCTTCTGTTTTCCCAACTTGCAGTGAGTAAACAAAATATAGATTCAAGTTAGGAGGGCCAAGGAGTATTTGATACTCAAAAAAAGTATACAACGAATGAAGGAGAAGCAAATTGATAAGATCGGCATCAAGACAGCAATGTGAAACCTCCTTACAATATTGACAAATGATGAAACTTCGAAAGTAACAGATGCATATGCAATAAAAACCATGACATGTGAACAAGCAGGTTGTCAGGGTCACCACTCATCACATAATAATGTTTTGGGCCTTGGTTTCACTAAATTAAAACCAGAATTCTCAAAAACAAAAAGATATCGAAAAGAAAACAATATCAAAACTAAGGAAAAATAAAAGGCAACAGTAAGACTTGCGGGCTTAATTTAGAGCATTCATTCTTTCAAATTGGTGTTTCAGATCTCAGGCAAGTTGGAATACACCTACTGGTCTGAAATCCAAACACACGTACGTTACAGACAGAAGTACAGAACAATAAGCAAAACCATTCATATAAACAATTCAATACTGCAAGTTCAGATAATATGATAGACCGTAGAGACTTACCTTACGGACAACCGTCATCTGTTTTGTTATGCGTCATGAGATGGTCTCCACTGCTGCTTCCGTTTGCAAAAGAAGCTTCTTACTGTAATGACTCTGATAGAACAAGGGTTTTAAGAATCAGATGCAGGAAAGTATCAATATACAGGTGCATTATAATACCTCCTCTGACTACCTTTCATATGTAAAGCGCACTTGCATGATAGACAGTAGATAGTCATAGTCTAATTTTCACGTTGAATTTCTTTGATGCGCAAGATTTTCAACATACACACAAGAAAGCCAGTAAATTATCTAGAACAAACAGATATATCCAACCAGTATTTTCATGATACCAACATATTTGTGGTCTTTGATTGAATTAGAACAAAGGATGAGCTTGCTTTATTGGAAGATGTCATGGAAACAAGAAGAAAACAATAACATAAAATTGTCATACTTTGCTTTCTATAGCTCCTTGTAGTTCCAATATGATGTGCTTCCAGCCCTTCCATTGCTTCCTTTGCAATCTTGAAGTATTGAGAATCTCTTCCTTAAACTTTTCATGCATACGTTCAAATGCTCCTGTTGTTCTGCATCATAAAACAGCAGTAAGTCATCGTTAGGAAAATAGCAAGGATAGACATCATCAACTAATTGACCATAGACTGAATAACTGAAACTGCCACTAGCAAGTAGCATAATCTATGATGTCATATTTATGCAGCCCTAACCTGTCCAAAAAAGCACGATCTTGTACCACAGTATAATTTGAGATAACAAAAAAAAAATCAATAAGCTAAGAGTTTCTTCACATTTGCAATACTCATTAATTTAGGGGGGAAAAATTGGTCAACGTTGATTTCAGAAGCATAGAAACAGATACAAGTATCTTGAAAATAAAGGATGTATGTTTCTAATTCTCCAAAACACATCTTAGAAATCCATGAGTAAGAAATAGATCCATAACAAATTAGGGACCTCATCGTCAAGCATGGATCGATTAAATATTCTAGACATTTCTCACATCATTATTCACATCTAATTGAAACCTCATAGACTCAGTGGTCCAATGGCATATGACTAAAGAGCTTAGCTTTAGACATGTAAGTTCCAATTGATACTTACTTCACAGATATTTCATGGTTCTTAACCATGAATATTATACGACTATTTCATACTCCTTCCAAGCTAATTACTTTTTAAAGATCAGGCATAAAAATAAAAAAGAAAAGGAGCATTACTGAATAAATTTGCAATTGAAACTGCTAACTAGCTCCAGAACTGAAGGCTTTTGTTCAGGTTGAGGTTCCTCCTGAACCTGATTACGCTTCGCGACAACACGTCAACACAATTGCTTGACGATCAACTGAAGCAGGTATCGGTGTTCTGAAAATGTGGGGTGACTTGCATTAGATAATCTGTATGCTTTCTACACTTGGAGCAGAAACAAATTATACTGGCAGATAGTAGAGCAATACAAACTTGACATGATGAACGGCAGGAGACAACAAATCCACATACAAGCTCAAGAAATACACTTGAACATTAGCCTTATGACAGGAAACTAGGAGAGTACTGATCTTGACTAGTAAATTGATGTGCATGCATTCAGTTACAGTAATGACAGGATATATCGTACCTGAATTGTTCGAAAAATATACAGGAAACTCTGCCTGCGCATTCAGTAGGACTTCGCGTGAGAAGGTCGTCTATGTTGCAATTGCTGCTGCAAGTACCGCAGAAACCTCAGATTAATGCAGCACAAAAAATCAAGCCAAGACGAAACATCCTAAATCAAGAAATGAAATTGCAACAGGTTTAAGCTCTCAAATGCAGCATCAACTGACATACTAGTCAATTACACAAAACATTCCGAAGATACTATCAGAATATAGATGAACTGGTGAACCTACATCCTCAAACATCTGATGTTTCCTTTGTGAACATAAATAATCCCAATTACCAGGACACCAGGTATTTAAAAAACCTTGCAAGGTGAAAAATCAAATTACCTTACATCTTTGCCTCCAGTTAAAGCATTACCACGTTGTTGTCTCTGCATACCAGCAGCCCTGCAACAACAGACAAATAGCACGAGAGTGTAAACAAAGAATAGAACAAGTATGGAGAGCAGCCGATGATCCACGATGCCAGCCAATAATTGTATCACTAGGAAATCAAAAAACCAGTAGTTCTATTAGAAACTTCTTAAAAAAAAACCAATACTTAAACATTGCAAAAATAAAATAAAATTCAATATCAATAAATAATATAAACAAACAAAAACCATTGCACTATGTACTTCCCTTGGCCCTATACATGTATTATAGGATCTAAATACCAGTACTTGTTAGTGAAGCAACTTGAAAAGGCAATCATGGCAAGAAACCACCATGAAACAATGGACCTTAAATAGCTCAAACTTTCCCAAAGGTGAATGCAACAAGCAGATATCTTGTGAGGCAAATGTAGAAACGAGACTCGAAGAATAATGAAAGCTTCTACTGAGTAACAACAAAAATCGATTCCAGACTTTCCCTGAGAACAACTGTGAACTTTCTGATAATTGTAAAAGCTCCAACAGGAGAGTATGGAAGCACCATAACACCATAACACCATCATTTACAAACATACAACTTGATATCAGATTACCCAAGCGATGATTAAGCAACTGCATCCACTTACAGCATCATATGCATCTTTTATACCCGACAAAATTATCATAGACTCCCCAATTATCATCAAATGTCAAAAAGTGATGGCTGACAACTTTAATAATATCACTAAGAAAGTGATCACAAGGCATTATTCGCTGTAGACATGGTTCAACACAGCTGGTAACTACTGCTGCTGGCTGTTATGAAGTCAGACATTTACCTTGGTCTGTTCCAATTAACAGTCCTGTTACGGTTAAAACTCCATTGCGGAAAGGCCAACTGCTACCTTCCTAGCAGCTTCAGATGCCAAAGGGAAACTGTTTCCTTGAGAATTGGACCTTCTCTGGGCAAAGAACTCCCTGGATACAGCAGATCAAATTCAGAATATCGATTATACGAGAAATGAATGAAGTACTTATAAAACACAAAAATGATTCCAAGAATGAAAAAGTCTTTATCACCAACCTGCCTAAGAGTAGACCTGAGTCCATATATTGCCGTATCTTCATAGATCTTTCTTGTTTCCCATTACTAGGCTCCTGCTTTTATTCTGCAATCAACAGTAAAAGATCGTCATAAATTAACCCAGAGTCACTCATAATGAATACCAATATAGATAAGCAACCGTGTCATACGAAACTCTTTGTTTCTTTGAATTTCCGGCATTTGTTTTAGACAACTTAATAATATCATCTGCACAAGTTATAGAATACATTATACAATTAACCCAGGAAATGTTAGCTAAAGATAAATAACAATGTATGATCTTTATAATCATTACCTAAAAATGTCCATCTTTTTCTCAGTAAGAGCTATAGCCTCAGTAGTAAGTGGTAGTAGCCATATCTGAAGTAAAAGTGAGAGTTATGCCAATTTCAACAAGCATCACTTTTAAAAAAAATCACAAAAAAATGACATTGTAGAAATCAACAGTCTTTTTTTCTCAAATTCATCATCTTTGATGATACATTACAAAAAATACAACCACAAAGTAACTAAACCATCAATTCAAGCAACAACTCATTATTTCAAAACGTATGCATTAGCATAATTCAAGAATATCTTATATTAACACACAAACAACAAGAGATACTCAGGAAGAGTTATGCATTGACAAGGTTATCAATGACAAATGGATCCTAATTCTTACAATCTGCTAAGCTAGATTAAGCTCACCTTTAAGTTACTGTCAGCTTTCCTGCAAGAGCCAACAGAAGAGTAGATTTGCCTGATCCAGGAGCCCCAAAAGTAATGTCATCCTGTAAATATGCCAAAGTATTAGGAGTAATTTAGCACAGCTAACACCAAGATCGAATCTTGACTCATTCGTACTTTGTTCGTCCCGAAACAAACTTTATTATCATAATTTTACCTTCCAGCTTGAGATATCCACTGACTTTGTTCAATATAGTTAAGGTGCGTCTCCCAGGACGACATACCCTCAGAAACTTACAGACACCCTATACTCGAAACAGCGACGACAATCCATGAGTTCTCGATCATAAAAAATTGAGGTTCAAAAAATATAAGCAGCATTGATCGAAATCTAACAAGTTCTTTATTCATTCAATCGTATACACAATTTCGTAGCAAAAATCAAGCAAAATCCGACGTGATTTGGTACTAGTTTAGAGGAGTCAATTCAACAAACACGTTACATTCAAAGGTATGATCATCTAACCTCCAAAACACAGAAGGTATAACAAGTAGCTTATTACCTCAATTTTATCACGAACATAGATTTGAAGCTAATGTCATCACTCAGTCTTTCTTAAGAATGTTAGGAGATCAGATTTTTACTGGTTAATAACTTTATATGATCATTGAAATCAGCAGGTATAAGACTATCTCTATATTAACCAAAATTCAACTCTCATCACAAAACATTTCAACAAGAAAAAGACACTGCACCAAAATTCAATGAAATCGAAACCTAATTTAACCAAAATTCAATGAAATCGAAACCTAATTTAACCAAAATCAATGAATCGAAACCTAATTTAACCAAAATTTCCCCGAAAAAAAAACAGTAAAATCAGCATACTAAACTATGCAACCTGATTCGAAGTTCGAATCAACACACTGTACCTATCCTCCATACCATCATCTATAACACCAATCAAATCCAGAACAGCAATAAATATCAAACTAATCAGAACAGAAAAAACATAAACAATAAAAATACCTGATCGACGAACAAAGATTTCGGAATACATATTAATATAGCGACCCGAAAAATCGAAGTAAATCATCAGAAAGAGAAATTAATAGGAACAGCAACAATAAGAAGGAGAGTTGATCGATTGGCGGAAGTTGACGGGTGACGAATTAGGGTTCGAAAAAGATGACTATGCCTCTTCGTTCGACGAATTGGATTTAAATTAGGTTAGGATTTGAATTCATTGGGAAGGGAAATGAAGAGGAGATCGGACGGCGGTGGAGGGTGGTGCGCCGCGGGTGGCGAGATGAGGGAGATCGATGGAGTAAGAGAGATAATAGGGTGTGAAGAGAAGAAGTAAGAGATAATGGTGAGGAGAGAGAGAGTTAAGGATAAGGTCAGAGAGTGTCTCAATTCTCAAAGAAAGGATAAGTCAGAGAGTGTCTCAAAGAAAGGATAAGGAAAAGGAATTTTTTATATTTAAAAAAAAATCTTTACCGACCGAACAATTCGTCGGTTTACACCGACTTGATTTTTAAATCGGTCGGGTTCGACCGAATCTTCGGTCGGTAAATGCTTTGATTTTTTTTTTAATAGAAACAAAGAGGGCAGGGGTTAAAATCCCAAAAAATCACCGACCGATTTCTAAATCGGTCGGTAATTTTTTGGGAATTGTTTTTTTTTTAAAAATTAAAAATGCGGATGGAGGTTTATAATTCAAAGGATTTACCGACCGATTATTCGGTCGGTACACCGACCGATTTTGTAATCGGTCGGTAATACCGACCGAATAAACGGTCGGTAAATTACACCGACCAATTGCGGTCGGTGTCYGTCGGTAATACCGACCGAATTTTTTTCGGTCGATAATTTCGGTCGGCCTTACACGAAATTCTTGTAGTGTACTCAATGTCTTCCACATAATAACATTCAAATGGTTCCTGAAAAAGATAGGAGATCAAAAAATTCTCAAGATATGAAGCCAGGGAAAATATATAAATTTGATTATTATTATTATTATTTATTTATTAAAAGAAGCATATAGTGTATATCTGTGAGATTTGAAAGTAGAGAAAAGTACTTTACAATGTGCTTGATAGATATGAAGCCAAGGAAAATATATAAATTAGATTTATTATTATTAATTAATTAAAAGGAGCATATAGTGTATCTCTGTGAGATTGGAAAGTTGAGAAAAGTACTTTACAATGTGCTGGATAGTAATAACAACAGCCCACTCGAAAAACAAACAAATCCATGTTTAAGAGTTCAATGTGCTAAAAAATGTAATTTTTATAAAAAGACAACATACACATACAAAGAGTAAATAAGAGATTGAAATGGCAAAGGCCATACCACCGATTTAGGATCCACATGTTTGTTTACACATTTGGCCCCGAAAAGGAATGTATCACTGTCAGATGTAATGCAAGCATCTACAAACCCTTCATTGTTCAATTGAGCACAAAGTGCATCAGCTTCACCAACAGCTCTTAGAACGGGCATTCCGAAAAGCTTAAGAAACTCCTGCAAAAGCAACATCTTAAAAAATGAGAATTTGCATTGTAATATTGTCRTTGGCAAGAGAAAAACAAGAGTGTTCTATAGAGACAACGTAACAGTTATTGCAATGCTATTTGAAAAAATAGTGGCTTATAGCCTTATATATCATAAAGTACTATATTTGGATGAGATAATAACACGAAAACTCAAAAAAAATCAAACCCTAAGAGGTTGCGGCAAGTTTCTTTGCCAAATTAATTTCAGCGTTACATAAACATAAATATAAAGCCTTGTTATTGCCAACATATCATTGAAAATTTGCAATAATATAATACCACTGCCTTCCACATAAGATACGCAATCAAAACCATAAGCACCCTCATTGCCAATATAGGTTGTCTTCCTAACATCATTAATCAACAAAGCATTGATCAGCACTTCTAAAAAGAAAATAAGAACCAAATACAAGTTCAATGAGAATGGCCTAATTGCTCCTAAAAGGAAAGGTAGCTCATTAAGTCGAGAGACAAGAGTGATCCACCAAAGATGAAATTCAATGAACCAAAAATCTTGCTCGATTATTCAAATAATAGTTGTAACACAAATTATATAATGCACCAAAGTGTACAGTAAGGCATTGTATTCTCATAGAATGTCATATCTTGCTCACAGAAGAACATACATTTCTGGTGAAATAATATATGAGTACATATCAATCAATCAATCAGAGCCTTATTCTCAAAGTGGGGCCGGCTAACATGAACCAAAAAGATTAAGCGCGTAACAAAAGAACATACCATCGCCAACACCAAAGCATGCAAAATTTAAAATGCCAAAGTCCAAAATAGATATTTAACCCAATTTCCTCATGTAGAATAAGTGCTCAGTCACTCACCACACATTGCTCCACACATTTAATGAAATGCTTATTCCTGTCGACAGAGACACTGGCTTCGGCGACTGGCATATCCTTCGGCTCAATGCCAGAGGACCTATAAAACCGCGCAATCCTTGCTTTAGACTTCAAAGATGATGGCTTTCCATCCACAACAAATACAGGATATGCTCCAAACTGCAATTTTGTATAGCAACACTATAATCAAATACAAGTACCAATTTACCAGAAACCCTCTTATAACTATTTACACAATTTGCGTGCAACAACAACAACAATCAATCAAAATCAACAAAAACCCAATTCTCATACCCTAATATAGTGCTAGAAAACACAAATTATAACAGAACTATACTGTACCCAACAAATAAAAAAGGAAACTTTAATGTTAGTTGCAATTTACCTTAGAGAAAAGGTTGATTGTGCGGAAGAAAATGAGGTGAAGATGAGGATTTCTGAGATTGGAAGATTGAAGAGCAGTTACATGTTGAACAATCCAATATGAAAGATCAACTGCAACTTTCTTGTTTCTGAGAAAATCAAAACCCTCATATCTAACTTAGGGTTTTAGCACATCCCAGAATTTACCTCTAACCCCCCATTTGATTCTATTCACTAAACCCAGAATAAATTATACTCCCTTCGTTTTTTTTTTAATTGTTCCAGTTTCTATTTTGGGATGTTTTTAAATAGTTGTTCCAAACCAAACTAAAAATAACTTTTTCACATTTTACATACTTTATTTACTCTAAAGTCAACTTTCATTACTTTACCCAATCTTTTCACCCAAAATTACTATTTCCCATAAAATTTCATTCACACATTTACTCTTTTACCTAACTTATTCAACTTTTTACCCAACTTACTCAACTATTTTATTCAACTCAATCAACTCTTAAAAACCGTTCCATAATGGTATGGAACATCTAAAAAAACGGAGGGAGTATGTTTGTTTAGTTGACACTACTAATTTTAGTGGGGTTTCATTTATAACGGCTTTTGGTGGGGAATTTTTTCTGTTTTACCTGGCAATTGAGCATTATGGAAGCGTCGTTTGGCTTGCATTTTTGTTGACACTTTAGCGCAATGAAAGAAATGAAAATACCTTTTCGTTTACTTGTTACTCGTTACACTTTTCATTTTACAATCTTACCATTTTTTATTTTTTTTTTTTGAGAAAAGGGATCAATAGAAAAAAAAAAAGTTAGGGGAGGGGTAAAAAAGCTTCGATTCAATGGCATTTTGGTAATTATATGGAATATTTTATATTGTCATTGAATTTTCCAAGAGTTTATTGTCCAAATTTAAATTGTAGCAAATATTTATAAACTTGAAGACTTGAAGTATTGCAAATAAAAAGACAAAGGTACTCTTTAACCGAGGAGGAATGGAGGATTATTAAGTTATTTTTCAAATTATACAAAGTATTATTCTTTTTATTTCTCTCACACTAGCCAAACACAAATAAATTGTTATTGTATGATTTAGACGATGGTACAAAGTTGGAGTCCCTTGATGTGTTTCATTAAAGATAGCAATGAGTTAGGTCATGACGTTTTTTGGGTCTATTACATCTTGGATCAAAAATAACTTGTGACGTAATGTCAAATTGTATCAAAACTACTGGGATTAGAATAGCATTATAAACAAAGATACCTTCAAAGTTACAATTTTTATTCAAAATATTATCATCATTATTATCAAAATAACAACCTACAAGTAGTGAGAGTTGAGGTATAGTGCGGTGGCTTTACCTCGATTTCCAGGGCTTTGCCTCGGGGTTGAATCTCACACCCAACGTGATGTTGGGGATTTGCCCCCCTCCCCTATGCACAGTTCCTAAGATAGGATCTGTGTAGGGTGACTAGGGTCCACTCGTTAGCCTTACCGTGTAAAAAAAAATAAAAATAAAAACCAACCTACAAGTAGTTCACAAAAATACTTTTTCGCTTAAAAGAACATTCTCCTATTAATCTTATTGTGTTCCTTCTCTCGATCTCTATACATTATTTATCATCTATACTGAAGTCGTTTCTAACTTCAAACTTGTCCAACTCTCTAGGTTCAGTTCAATCAAAATCATTGTTAACATAAAAGAAAGTGGTCACTAACCAAATAGTTTGGAAGGGCTATGCACCATGCTATATCTTAAGTTATGTCACAAACTCACAAAGTATTGAGTAGTTAATTAATTAATAATGATAGATCATGCCATGACTTTGAGATTGTGATTGAGCTAATGAGCTTTAGTTGATGAACGACAATGTATGTGTATGTGTTATTCGTTGAGAAGACAAAAGCAATAGTGAAAGTATTTATATTTAATTCTCCATTAACAATATCCAAACATTTTGGGGGATAAGGAATTTTCATGTCAACAAGAAAAATAATCTGTTTCTTTAGTCTTAACTCTTAACCAACCTTTAATTTAGGTTGGCCCAATTCTCAATGAACAATTGTTGTAGCAAGTAATTTGGTTGATGACGTGGCCTGGCTACAATATTTCCTCAGCTTTTGGGTTGAGAAAGGGGTGGAGGCTTCCCGTCAATGCTACCTRGGGAGAGCTGACCTTCTATTGCACGTTGACTTGCTCTTTGCTTTCCTTGACCTCCTGGCTTAGAAAACTTGAGGGCCTGACACATGCACAAAGGAGAATAATCCTATCCAGATTATCTCCCCTCCGATGCTTAAGTAAGTATGGAGTTTTGGGAATAAAAAGTGCCAAGCTAGAGAGAGAAAGTAGTTGGAAGTTGAGCTATAAATGCTATGAAAATTGTGTGTATTTTCCTTGGTTTTTCGGGGTATTTATAGGTAATCCCTCAAAAACCAAGGAYCCACTTGGATGGGTGACACTTGTCATTCATCCATGCTTCCAAGCGTTCCTTACTACTGTTTTAGTGTAGAAACGTCGGTTCTCCGTCCCGTTTTGGTTCGGATTAATAAAAACGGTGGCGTTTGCTACGTGGATCATTTTGACCCAATATTTGGAGGACACGTGGCCAGGATTTTCCGTGCCACATCATTTGCCCCTCAAAGACCCAATAAATCGTTGGATTTATGGGGTGTTTAATCTTGACTTTACATTAATTTACATTGCGCAAATAAACCTTAAATCAGATAAAAACTAGGTAATTTTCCCTTTCCTTTTTGTTTTTTTATTGGGAAGCGTGCCTTCATGGGAGAGATATGGCCAGGCCAAGCATTTAATTCGCAGCATTGGAATTTGCATAGCAGCAGCCAAATCGTCAAATTCGTCTTCCCGCTCAAAACTCCTTCCTTCCGTTCAAATTTCGAATTCAAGGGGAAGAAGAGACGTTGAACAGGGGGTTTATATATCCCCTGGAGGAGAGAGAGGAAGAACTTTTTCTTCTTTCTCGCTGAAAATCTCTCTCTTCCTCACACTTTTTCTCCCATCTCCTCGCAAGTTTCCTAGCTTCCACGACAACTTCTGTTCGCAGTTTTCAAGGTTCTTCGTCGCAGTATTCAGTTTTCTTCGTCGCGGTTCGTAGTCGCCAAAGTTCTTCTTCGATTCTTCATCCACCGTCGCACATCAGGTACTGTTCGCACCTTTCCTTACTTCGCACTTATTCTTTATTCTTTTTTATCAAAGTAATAATGAGCGACGCAAGTTCTACGGACTCTTCGCCCAATAAGAAAAGAGTTGGGGGCTTGAAAGAGCCTAGTCCAACTTCGCCTGGCTCCAATTAAACTGCTTTTTCCTCCTCCCTTGATTTTTTGTACTCGCACACTGTAGCTCCTCGTCCCGTCCTTGACACTCTATCTATTCGTATCAGGATGCCTCGTGTTAAAACCACAGCTACTAGGAGGCCACAGGACCAGTTTTATGAGGACAAACCAGACCAGCCAAGTACCTCTGGTCGCATTCCTGTGCGAATAGAGGATGCGAGTCCTGACTCTTCTGAAATAAGCACAGATATTGATGCTGCTTTGCAGGAGAGCAGTGACGGCGAGACTCCAAAAAAGACTGCGAGGACCAAGGTTGAGGATGAGGAGGAGTATAATAAAGACCCCTTGGCCTGGATCGCCAAAAAAAAACCCCAGAGGTGGAGGAATCCTCTGAAGACGAAGATAAGGACAAGGACAGTCCTTTGTCAACCATAGTGCGAAAGGCCTGGAGGGACGCACTTCTGCGGAACCAGCACATCTATGCTCCTCACATTGGCTTCGTCGCTCCTGATGTGAAGGATAGATTGGTTGTTCCTGCTGAAGGAACTGCGATCACCCAGACGCCAGAGGACACTTTCGCTGTTTACAAGGCGGTGGTGGATTTGGYCCTTCGCTTTCCCCTTCATTCTTTTATAACCAATGTGTTGAAGGCCTATGGCATTGGCCTCGCACAACTGACACCTCAGTCTTGGTGTCACATTCTTGGATACATGGCCGTTTGTAAGGTGAAGGGCTGGCAATGTAGAACAGARGTTTTCCTTCGCATGCATCTGATATCCAAGAACAGCAGATGCCAGGCTGGTTGGTTCCAGCTCCAGTAGAAAGGGAAGTATATGACCTCGCTGGACAAACCCAATAAAGTGTACAACTGGAAGAATGATTTCTTCCTTGTGCACACAAAAGAGACTGCTCTTGCGAGGATCCTTTCCTCATGGACCTCGCATCAATATGTCAATCGCAAGAGCGAGCTGGATGCCCAAAATCCCACGGTCCCCAAGAACTGGATGCCCACACTTGAATGCTTTTGCAATATTGACTTCCTGCGAGCCTTTGAACTCGCAGGTGGTCGTCGCCTTTCGCGAGCAGAATGAGGTAGACCTTTGACCTGTAAGTTATGTTTTTTGTTTGAATTTTTCTAACCAAGTGTTTCCTCTCGCAGAAGCCTCCTTTGCTAAATTGCCCATTCGATTGAACGGGACCATGGCAAGCAAAGACTTCCAAGCTCTCGCAGCTGAATGGCGGTTGAAGGCTTTGGCCGACAAGAATGCTGCTCATCGGGTAAGTGTTTTCTCTCGCAATTAATTTACTTTCCTTCTCCAGAGCTGGTTTGTCAACTGCGAAGGATATATAATTTATGTCTCGCATGAGCGCTTGCTTGAATGCTAGGCAATAGGTAGTCTTTTGCTTTATCTCTGCAAGATGGCTTACTTGGGTATTTCTTTGTTTCTGCAGAAGTTGAAGAGGCCTTCCGGCATCTTGAAGGCTGGGAAGCCCAACACAGCCAAGAAAGGGCAGCCTTCGAAGTTTGCTTCCAACAAACCTCCCCAGTATCAAGTCCTCAAACGAACATCTACCTTGCGAGGCGAGGAGAAAGATAAAACCAAAACTCCCTCACGAGGAGAAGAAAGAACACCTTCCTCGCAGGGCGAGAGGAGAGGAGAAAAGCAAATCAAAGCACTCCTCGCGGAACGACGAGAGAAGGCCAGAACATAAATCTCCCTCGCAGTTAGAAGGGAAAACAAAGTCGCCCAGGGAGCCTGCGAAGCCTGGGGTTAAAATAAGTGAGCCTACTGAGGCCCACAAAAGGAAGAGCAGCACCGAAGTGCCTGGCAAAGGCAAAGGCATTGAGGTGCCAAAGGTCAAGCCGAAGCTTCCACGGCAAACACCACCAACTCCCCCACCAACCAAGAGGGACTCGTCGCGTTCTGTTCAGGTGGGCGAGAAGAGAGCTCCTTCGCCCTCAGCTCCTGAGCCAGCTGCCAAGAGACATCACTATGCAGGTACAAGTCATCTCCCTCGCAGTTCAATTTTGGGTCCCAATGCTCATCCCACTGAGGTTCGCATCTTTAACAAGTTTGGGCTGGACCCTGCTTTGTTTAGACCGCGAACCCCTAGTGGGTCGCAGTCATCCGAGGTCACATATGAAAGGAGATCAAAGTCTTCHCATGATTCTCCTCTCCCATGGCCTCACCATCCTGATCCCCATGGTTGGTCMGACTCGGATATCGTTCCGTATGTGCCAGGTGATGCAGCTGATGATGAATTCCTTGTGCACGAGGAAGAAGACCTCGCAGATGTCCCTGAAATGGGCGAGGTCAATCAAGCGGCACAGAAACCTCCTTCACCGGTTCCCACTGCAGAGCAACTGGAGGAGCTTCGCAAGCGAGCTGAGGCTCTTAAGTTCTTTCCACCTGAATTAATTTGTTGATTTAGAGAAATTTTAATTGATAATCAATCAATGGATACAATTAAAGACTAATGGAAGAATGTGTGTGTTTTTTAGTTGTTTTTATGAATCAATTAAGTTTTGAATTTTTGATTGATTAAGGTAATTTTTAATATATAGTAAAATTATGAGGAAATATATTTCAATTAAAAAAATTACAAAAGCTAAATTAGGGGTATAATAGTATTTTCATAGGGGGGACACCATAGCTTAAGCTAAATTACCGAATAAGGAAAGGAATACAATTGTTACAAGTTTTTCGTTAGTAGTTCAATAGTAAAGAATAATTGATTTCTGAAGTACAATATATAGGTTATAGTTCACCCATCAAATTATTTGAACTAAGTAATCAATAATTCACTCGTAGGAGTCAGGACCAAACAAACTCAACTTGTATCGACCTAAGACGAGGTGAAAAGAACGTATCCTAAGTTCCCTCACTAGCAGTAAACTAGGGGAAAAAATAATTGATGCGTGTAATAAATTGAAGAAGGCGACATTAAAGACATAAGACATTAGACAAGTCGTTTTAGGAAGGCGATGTTATGCAAAAAAAAAACAAGAGACAAAATAATGATTTGTTTTCGTAACGTAAAAATTGCGAGGAGTGCAAATGTCTGGTAGATGAGGGTATGGGGGGAGCCATTGACAGTAACAAGTCAGAAAGTCAGCAATGATATGTTTGGATTTGATCGATTTAAATTTAAATAATGTTGGATCATCAATTCATCATCCTGCTCTGTCTTTTTGTTTACTAGTTTTAATTAGCGCGTTGTTTAGCTTGCTTGCTTTGTCCAAACAATACACTTGTTTATAATCATCTTCAAGACAATAATGTAACATGCTACATATATTGTTGATTGCTGTCTAAATTATGATTTCGGATAATTGTGCATCAAGTCATATAGTTATTGTTGTTGATTTTGGACTGGATAATTAAGCTTTTGGAATGGAATTAATAAGCGCTTAATTAAGCCATGTGGGGTGTGTGTGTTAGCCTGACATGAGGATGAGGCATCCCAACTGTTGGGCTATCAGCTTAGGCCGGGTTATGCCCCTGCGTTGGCTTAAACTCTCGTATTTGGCATGACACGATCTGACCTACTTAAAAGCACAACTTTTTAAAAATAAATCGAGGGGCCGTGAAGCTGGCCAAGCCCATTTATGAAGTATCCTTAGGCCAACTATCAACCTCAATATTTAATTTTGTTTCGATTTTGATGAAGTATTTGTTGCTTATTTTTGAATTGTAAGGGCTATGTTTGGCGAAACCCTACCATATATGCAAATTACAAATCACATTATACAAATAGGGATATGAACAAATAAATCAATGTAAGATGTCCTTTCGATTTTGTAGTTTTGTACAACATGAAATGATTAATTACTTCAAGTAGCAAAAGCTTGGTTTTATAACCCTATTGAATATTAGTAATGTGATTGGAAATTGGTTGTATCTTAAAAGTGATAGGATATATAATAGCAAAGTGCCCAACTTCCATGGTATATGACTATATGAGATGGATCATGGATGAAATGAGTTCGATTTGTCCTAAATTAACCAATGTAAGTATGTAACTGAACATTGTAATTCTCTTTGCTAATGCAGGGTTATCATAAGATAAGTAGTGAAGAAGACACAGTACAACAAAGCCCGGTTTCCATTCTTGATTCCCCATTTAGAGATGAAGTCTCTGATGAAGAAAATCTCTCGACTTTCGATCAAAGTTTGGCTAATATGGAGAGTAAGTAAAACTGATCATCCCGGTACACTGTTCTGTCATCTTGGCCATAAATTGTTACATTACCTTCTCAAAGCGAAAACTCATGTAAGGATTGTGAATTACAGGAACTAAGCAAAGACTCCTCCAGAGCATCCAATTATTTGAAAGCCTTGCTGGTGTTCATGATGATGACGACGATGATGATGAAGAAACTGAAGAGGAGCTACCAAGGGAAGAAGATGACACTGTAAAAGCTAAGAGCAGGGGATTTTGCTGGTTTGAAAGGGGAGGAGAAGGTTTAAAGGACAAACAAAAAACTATTCGAAGCATGGAGATGCAAGGGCAATGGAGCAAGTTTGAGGACGAGAGGCCTGAGATAGGAATTGAATTAGAGGACGCGATATTGAATGATTTGTTGGATGAGGTCTTGTTTAATCTTTGCTGATGAGTTGAAAAGCAAGTAATGAGTTTGTGATGTATTAATTCGACTAATAACGTTTAGTACGATGTTATTTGTACATAAGAGGGTACAAAAGAGAAGCGATAATGAAGGTAAAATTACAGTTTATGTCTTAATGCGCGATGGCTTAGTTTAGGTTAGTATGGTTGCATAGAACTACTAGTATGTATGAGTACAGATATGAGATGCTAGTCACTGTACTACTTTAAAATCTTTTTTTGTATGGAAACATATTTAGGCGAAGTATACATACAGTAATTCTCTTCTACAATGTACTATGTTTAACTCCATTTTTTTTGGGAGATGTTTTCTCCATTATATTGAAAAAATGATTTCAATTGCATATATGATTTTCTATGGGCATGTCTAAAGCCAAATGACAGCGGAGGATGCTTTTGCTGCTGTGAGCTCCGGCCCTAATTTGGTTGCGTCAAGTTCCAGTTTGTGATCAACAGTTAGCAAAGTGAGCGACTGAGCGGTCTCTTCTATTTGTGATAAGGCTTGGCTCTCTGATGTAATCGTTCATGACAATTGCATATACGAAGGCCCTGTTCTTATCAATTTAGATAAGTTTCAGTAAATATAATTCCAGTTCAGTAAAAATAAGTT
This sequence comes from Bassia scoparia, assembly GCA_008642245.1. Classification (NCBI taxonomy): domain Eukaryota; kingdom Viridiplantae; phylum Streptophyta; class Magnoliopsida; order Caryophyllales; family Amaranthaceae; genus Bassia; species Bassia scoparia. Next base: position 87,888 of record SNQN01001067.1, read on the forward strand.
CAATACTTAGGAAATTTGTTAAGACTTCAGTAAAAATAAATTCAGTTCAATAAAAATAAGTTCAGTTTAGCAAAAATCAGTTGACGAAAATAAAGACAAAGCATGAATATATGATGCTATTTCAATGTATGCTGCAGCTAAGAACGCTACGAGGTCTAGTTTGGGCCATATACCAGTTTGGGCCTATTAAAAATGGTTTTGTACTTAAATTAAAGATCATTTCAGCCCAATCTTAACTACAGCATAAGTAATCGTGCATGTTGATAGAATATGTAAATATTTTATTTGTTAATATCTTTGATTATATCTTCCCATATTTTAGGTATAGTTGTATCTTATTGTTAACCTAGAATATTTTGTATATATATTGATGAATTATCAATGAGAAAGACCACGGCAAACATTCTTTCATGGTATCAGTTTAGGTTACGTTCCTGACTTCTTCCGCTCTCCTTCTTTTTCCTCTTTTCTTATTTTCCTTCTTCTGCCTCTGTTTTTATTTTCCTTCCTCTGTCTTCCTTTCGGTCTCCTTCCATGGCCGAAGCTTCGAAGACTGAATCTCCAAGGATTCATCCGGCTACTCTAGTCACGAATATCAAACAACAAGTTTAAGTTGTTCTTGATTACGCTGGCTCCGAGTACAACAACTGGTCGACTTTGTTCAAAATCCATTGTCGTGCTTATTTGGTGATTGATCATATTACTCCGGTTGATGATGTTGCTGCTACGCTGAATCCTACTGAAAAAGCTCTATGGAATCGACTTGATGACATTGTCCGACAATGGATTTATGGGACTATTACTACGGATCTTCTCAACTACGTCCTTGATGCTGATGATACTGCTCTTGCTGCGTGGAATCGTATCGAGAATTTCTTCCATAATAATAAGTCTGCTAGAGCTTTGAACCTTGACTCCCAATTTTCCAACACCAAACTTGAGCAATTTGACGGCATCAAATCTTATTGTACTCGTCTGAAAACTATTGCTGATTGTTTAAAAAATGTTGGCGACAAGGTTTCTGATAATCGTATGGCTTTGCAACTCTTGAAAGGGCTTTCGGATGAGTACAAAGCGTTTCGTACCTCTGTTCGTCATATCAAGCCCTTACCCTCTTTTGATGAATTGCATTCCATGCTCGAGTTGGAGGAGCAAAGTAACGCTCATGATCTTCTTAACGAGGTTCACGAAGAGGCCCTAATTACCTCTGCTTCTGCGCGAGTTTCTGGTGGGGCAGAGCGCATTTCTAGGCAGTCCGGGTAGACCGCAGGTGGCAGCACTGCTCGCGAGGGTGGTGGTCGGCGACATGGCAAGGGCCGCAGTAATTCTGGTAAGGGCAAAGGCGGCCAGCGGTCCTCCCAGTACCAGCAATAGCCTCGCCTATTTGGGCAGCAGCAACAGCAACCGTTCGCACCTCCCCCCTCTTACAGTCCGTGGATGTTGCCCCCGTACTGGGCTCCGTCTTGGCAACAGCCGTGCGCCACCCCACCATGTCCCTACCCAGCGCAGCCCGCCCCTCCTTCCTGGTCTTCTCCGCGACCGCAGCATCAGCAGCCTGGCATTCTTGGTGTTCGTCCAAACCAGGCTTATGTTACTGGTCATTCCTCACATCCTATTGCTCCTACTAATATCGATCAGGCTATGTATTCCTGGTCAGTGCATAACACTACGTAATCAAAACAATATGTAATCAAAACAATTATTTGAATCCCTTTCCTACGTCAAAATTATCTATACCAAACACTCCAAAATACTGTAGTATTCTACTCGTATATTATATTGTATTGTATTATATTTTCAGTTTATCTACTTTAGAACTACGACTTTGTTTATCTAAAGAATGGACCTAAGTCCACCTAACTTGAGTTTTTCATCACACACATCAATCTATTCTTCTTTTACTTGGAGCAACATATTTGAGAGGTAAACACCCTTTTAAAATTACTATATGTATGGGTATTGACCCATACAACTAAGGCCCAAACCCCAAAATCCAAGCCCAAACCCGAAATTCAGCCCATTATAACCAAAACCACATTTTAGGCCCAAGAAACATACTTCAAGCCACTTGGCCATTAGCTGCCCAGTCAAACTGATGACAAGCTATCAGGAGTCCGATTACACCGCTTGACTGGTAAGCTACTAGGTCCTCCGATTTCCTATATATACCAAGCTCTCCACACAAAATCTGGTATTGAATTCTAAAACAACTCACATTAAATTCCTAAAATATAACTCCATTCAAGATTATTGAACTGACTTAAGCTTCGGAGAGGTTTTACTCGGGAAAACCTCCGAGGTGGCAATCTTTGTTCTATTTTACAGGCCGATCAACAAGAAGAAATCCTCCGACCATCAAAAAAGCAACAAGAGATCAAGTCATCCTCAACATCAATCAAGATCCACATCCGATCATAATGTTTCACCCGAAATAATTTGGCGCCGTCTGCGGGGATAAATAAAAAACGTTTGAATCTCACTTGAACAAATTAGACACATTAACTATCAAGATCTAGAACGATGGCACAATCAGACAGTTACTATTCCTCAGCTTCAGAGGAGGGGACCGAACGCTCCCAACATGATGAGACTAGCCATATTGCAACATATCTGAATCCAATGGACACGGAGTTACAAAATGCATTCTTAATAATAAATAACTATCGAAAGAATAATCAAGCTCAATCCGCTACTCCTAAGAGTCGCACTCCTTCGACGGCAGAAGATGCATCCCAGGCAACTAGAGCCCTAGCAAGGACCAGAAGAAGGAGGGACATGCGTCAAACTGATAGCACACAGGAGGAAACCTCGAGAACAATCAGGCGCCGAATGAATCTTGGTCCGAACCTACCGCCTTTCAGACCGGCCAATCCAAGGGGATGGGCCCCCACTGGGAAGATGAACCCGGATTCAATCCTCAGAATCAAGTAATGACAATGGCACCGAACAAAAGTCTGTTCGGACCTATGATCCTAGCGGCTCCGGTAGCTAATAACTTGCAACATAATTGAGATCTAACTTAACCGTACAAGAATGATCACATCAAAAATGTTCTAACAGAAGTAATAACAATAACATCAAGTTCGCAACAAAAACTAACGCAAAAAGTGAATCCAAAACTCAAATTTCAACAACACAATCACAAAAGATAACATTTTTGAAAGTAAATGGAGATTATCAACCATCAATGCATGCAAAACATAATGAAAAAAACCAGGGTAAAATTGAAAGTGTTTGAAGTGTAAAACATACCTGTGAAAATTCGCCCAAATCAGATTGCAAAACCAGAGACCAAATTTGAAGAAGAGATGAGAGGAGAAAGATTTTTCGACAATAGAGGGTGAATGAATAAGTATGATCGGAAGTGTAATAAGTAGAAGAAGAAGTTGAACATGCATTTAATTAGAAAAGGGAAGGAAATTGCAAAACCATAGTTAGGGTACTAAGTAAGAATTAACAACAAAAAAACACAATTAGCGACTTAAACCTTAAAATAATCACGATTAATAATGCTAGGAAAGTTGGTAATTATAATTGGGAAATAAATAAACTTGACACTACCACTTGGATTCTATGAAACCTCAACCATACCACTGAGAATTTTTCATATTTTAATTTGCAATCTATATCTAATAATTAATGTCCTTTTTTCAAAGTTAAGTAATTAATTAACATTCCTTTAACTGGACTTCCCCCCCCCCCCCCCCKKKKAAKAAAAAAAAAAATTCAAACATACTTTATTAACATTCCATTAATCGGTCTTTCCCCATCCCCCCACCCCCAAAAAAAATCAAACATACTTTAGGCTGATTGGATTTTTATTTTTAGTAAGTCCATGCATAGTATGTGTAGTACGTAGTTTGAATTTGAATTTGCATAGTATACTTTTGATTCGCCTCTCAAATGTACAGGTATTTCCGCACTGTAGACACTGTGTATGAACATGTTATCACTATCAATATCCATGGTCTTGCAAGATAACGTAGTTATTGTTTGGTTATGAATTATTGCATTGTTATAGATATAGAAACTATACATTTATTACAAATTGGTAAGATTTGTCCTTTTCAAAGATAAAAAATTGACAAAAAGAGTGAGTTTTATCACCAAAATAGACACACTGCCATTTAAATATGAATTGTTTGCATGAATTAAAACAAAAGTTAAAAATACTTCGTATTTAATATCTATGCATAAGAAAAGATACGAATATTGAAGTATTCCTCATTTGTATTTTTTTCTGGCAAAATGACTATGTTCAATCATCTCAGGAAGCGTTTTATTCTCTAGAGAAGGCTGTTGAATAGGTACTTGACTACTACTCTCTAGTATACTTCCTCTAGAGAATTATTTTATATCCTTTATGCTTGCTCTATTCCTAATTCACCCCCTTCCAAACTGGTCATCACAATAAGTCAAAATTCACATTTGTTGTGGTCCTTCAAATTTTAGCCATAAAATGCCTTCAAAACAGACGACTGAACAAGCCATAAACAATCAACCCTGTAGTTTGAAGCCTTTAACCTTCGTATAATCTGTTCCTAACCTGCAGAAATCACTAACAAGTACATATCAAAAACTGCAAAACTCTCCTCTCAAACAAAGAATAATCAATATTTACATACCCTGTTCATTTTATTTTCGCAGTACTACCATTAAGTATCTTACCCTGATAAACATGAGTATTTTTTCTAAGTGTTCGGCACAAAAAAGGCAGCGGTGACCGTCATGCTCAAGGTGGCGATGACCCTCACACTCAAGGTAGTGATGATCGTCACGCTTAGACATGGGTGGACCTACGACATGCCTCGTTTCATGCAGCAGATGACTCCACAGAGTCTCTTGAGCAGTCTCAGCACAGCAAGCCTCAGCACAATAAGTAGGCAACATTTGTTATTCTAGCTGCTGAGTAGGTTTACTATGTTAGTTAGCTTAGCTTGTTAGTTAGGTTAACTAATCTGTTATAACAACCTTAGTTGGGTTGTTAAGTTAGTTACAAGTCATGTAATCAGCCTATATATATAAGCTGCATATTGTAATCAAGCTTGTAATATCATTTGTACAACACTACTCACAAATAATGAAAATGTTTGCTTTTCTCTCTAATCTTTCAATCTCAGTTTTAAGCTTTAGTTGCTAGTTGAATATTGTCAAATTTACATTGAATTCAACACACATTGATGCATGGCTACACACAAAAATTATAAAACATTTGTGAATTGGACACCTAAACCTATATAAAAATATTATAACCTGAATTTAATTTATATCGTATCTTATATGAAATAAAATAAAATGAGACATATGCAAATTTTACTTAATACTTATTTTAATTTCATGTTATCTACTAATACATCGTTAAATACGAATTAATAATTTGAATTTTTGTAATTAGTACTACACTTATACAATAATTTGTAAGATTTTCTAGTTAATACTACACTTGATATTATATCTAATATCTAATTTCAAAAAAAATTGAGTCCGAATCAAATCTAAATTGAAAAAAGTTTAATCCAAATAGTATATTGGGACCGGATTGGTTTGGATTTCGGACTGGAGTATGAATAGTGGACACCCCTGGACGTAGTTGTAAAAAGGCTAAAATCTAGAACTGCTCAAGGTCGCAAACAATGGTTGGTATGTAACGGTGTCTCCACTCTCTTTCTCTTCTCATTTAGTTCCATTTTCTTTTTCCCATCTTATTATTCATTTAATATAGGTTGAAATAAATTTTCTTGGCCTTCTACAATACCTTAATTTAGTGAAGATGATTGGATTTTGTGCTGAGGGGCAAAACATGCTTTTAGTTTACGAGTTCATATCGAATGGAAGTTTGAAAGGTCACTTGTTCATCATTCATTGTAAGTTTTTTCTTTCTGGGTTGGTTTTTTGTTCCCTGACTTTAGGGAAAGGGAAATAGTTTTGTAGCGTGCGTATATAAACATGTACATGATGAATGATTGATGATCATACGGTAATGTATGCTTTTTTAGGATAACCATGATGATACTTGATTACTTGATGTTGATATCATACTTTTTTTTTACGGGAAAACACCGGAGCGACTTTATTAAGAGATATCAAAAGTTACATCGCTCATAATTTCACTAGGGGCTTCCTCTATCCACACCGTAAAGGAGCCATACAAACGACTCAAATTAGCAAGGTGATGAGCAACCTTGTTACCACTCCTACGAACCAAAGAAAAACTAAAATAAGAACATAAATTGCAATAAGCTAAAATATCCTTAACAATTAGGCCAAAAGAGGAGCTTTCGATCTTCTTGCTGGAGATGGCAGAGAACAAACTAACACAATCCGTTTCAATTATCAAGGCCCTCAACCCAGATTCCCATGTCGTGCGAATAAGGAGCCTCATTGTAAGAGCTTCAGTCATTTCAACACATGCATCTGAGGGGAAAGCTTCAGTCACCGCAAGCAATACATCACCCAATTGATCGCGGACCACACCACCAAGACCAAGATAACCGTCATTAAAACGTGTCGCGTCGGAGTTGGAGGCTGCCAGATAATAGGAACAACAGTGGGAGGCTGCACCACGGTTACAGCACACTCCAGAGCAGTCGAGCATTCCCACAGTAAACCACATACCTTCGAATCGAAAAAATTGGACAGGGATGTGTGAAGCCTCGAAAACCCACCTATTACATTTGAGCCATATATTCCAAACCATTCCCTAAAACATACTCCACAACTCTTCTTCCTTGTACTTCGACATTAAGCTACTCAAGACTAGAGACATCCAAACGCAACACATACGTACTCTATAACATAGTCGCTTCTTTGCAAAGGAAGATGTCGTGCTTGACTGCTTCATCGTCCTCCCAACACATTTAACACACTTGATCAATGGATATGCCTCTCCTTGCCAAGTTTTGAGTAACCGGTATACCCCCATGCAGAACTCTCCAACCAAATAGCTTCATCTTAGCTGGAATTTTTAACTTCCAAAGCCACTTCCACACATCCCATAGTTGTTGTCCAGACCCCGAAGTTGTGCTTCTGTCACAACAATGTAGCGCCAAGAAATAGGCACTCTTCACAGTATATAAATCCCCCTCAACGAAGGGACCCAAGTCCACGAGTCAGGACTCAAAAATTGAGGCACAACCTCCTTCAAAATGGCCTTAACTTCCCAAGTAGAAAAAAGAGAATCGACCAGGGGCAAATCCCATGTACCATCCTTGAGCAGATCTCTTACCAAAATCGGATTGTTATGAGAAGTTACTGGCTTTGAAAATAATTTAAAATTTGGTAAACCTTGAACCCAGGGATCCAACCATATATCAGTGCTAGCTCCATCCCCAATCAAATTTCTGGCACCCATTTTTAATACGTTTTTGGCCACACAAATTGACTTCCAAGTGAAGCTCGCAAGGACTTATTTTAGCTTCCATGAAAGAATATGTAGGGAAATATTTATTTCTCAATACAGTCGCAACTAGAGAGTTTGGATTCGTTAAGAGTCTCCACCCTTGCTTCGCAAGCATGGCCATGTTAAAAGCCTTAAGATTTCTGAAACCCAGACCCCCTTCTTTCTTTGATGAATAAATTTTCTCCCACCCAATCCAAGGAATTCTCTTTTCCTCTTTTCGTTGACCCCAAAAGAAATTACGGTAAATTTTCTCAATCTCATTTAGAATGCTACATGGGATTTCAAAACACTACATAGCATAAGTAGGAATAGCTTGAGCCACAGTTTTGATGAGCACTTCTCGACCAGCTTGTGATAAAAAAAACCTTCTTTCCATCCTTTGAGCATCTTCAACACCCTTTCATGAAAAGATTGGAACACTACTTTTTTGGACATCCCCACAAAAGTTGGAAGACCCAAGTATTTGTCATGACTATCAACAGCCTTAAAAGATAACTTCATCCGAAGGATTTCTTTCTTTTCAGGATCAATGTTTCGACTGAAAGACACTTCTGATTTGTCCAAATTCAGTTTTTGGCCCGAAGCTGCTTCATAAATCGAAAAAAGTTCTAACACATTATCCACTTCCTGTTCATTAGCTCTGATAAACAAGATACTATTATCTGCAAAAAATAAATGAGAAATCACAACAAGAAAATCGATTTCGGCCGACCGTCTTCACCGACCGAAAATCGGTCGGTAACACCCMTTACCGACCGATTTTCAGTCGGTGACGTCGGTCGAATTTTCCTTCGTCGGTAAAATCCCTTTCACCGACCGATTTTCGGTCGGTAAGTTAATACCGACCACTTTAGCAACCGATTAAGGGCTCCAAAAAAATGGAGGGAATGATGACTTTACCGACCGTAGGTCGGTCGGTATTATCGACCGATTCTACTATCGGTCGGTAATATCGACCGACCTGCGGTCGGTGAAGAGCCCTTCCCTCCATCTTTTGAGGGATATGGGGCTTACTTTTCCGACCACAGGTATGTCGGTATTACCGACCGATAGTAGAATCGGTCGGTAATACCGACCAACCTGTGGACGGTAAAGTCATCATATATATTTTTTTTTGCTTTTTTTTAATTTTTTTTTGTTTTGGTCCAACATTATTGCCTNATATTCACACATGATAGATGTTTTATCCAGGGAACCTATTTGAAAGAGTCAGTGCTTCTTGGTAGAATTGATTCTGGCCTTTATGCTGTTCCTGAAGAACCTAAACACATCCCTTCCCAAGTTGCTTGTCTGGCTACCACAGAAGAAAGCAAGTTATGGCACCTCAGATTTGGTCATTTACCTTTTTCCAAGCTGCAGCATGTTTTACCTCATTTGAAATGTAATAAAGTAGATTGTATTTGTTTAGTTTGCCCTAGAGCTAAACAAACTAGATTGTCTTTTCCTATAAAATCTAGCTTCACTCTACATCCTTTTGAAATCCTTCATGTAGATGTTTGGGGAAAATATGGTTGTAATACCTATGATGGTTTTAGTTGGTTCTTAACTGTTGTAGATGATTTCACCAGGCATACCTGGATTTTTCTAATGAAAAGCAAGAGTGATTCTGTTATTCTGCTTGAGCATTTGTTCAATTTTATTGAAACTCAATTTAATTCAAAAGTTAAGACAGTTAGAACAGATAATGCCAAAGAACTTTGTGAAGGGAAAATTAAGACTATCTTTCAAACCAGGGGAATTTTGCATCAAAAGAGTTGTGTTGACACCCCACAACAAAATGGGATAGTGGAGAGAAAACACAGGCATTTGTTAGAAACAGCTAGGGCTTTATTCTTTCAATCCAAAGTCCCTATGAAGTTTTGGGGAGAATCTCTTTTGTGTGCAGTCCATCTCATAAACAGAATGCCTCTCAAAAGCTTGAATTACAAAAGTCCCTATGAGAAACCTTTTGGCCAACCTCCTCTTATTGATCACTTGAAGGTTTTTGGGTGTTTGTGTTACATTTCTACTCTCAAAGTACATAGATCAAAGTTTGATCCTAGAGCTGTGGCATGTGTGTTTTTAGGTTACCCTGTTGGTCAAAAGGCCTATAAAGTCTTGAATTTGGAAACAGGAAAGATACAAGTGTCTAGGGATGTCATTTTTCATGAAAGACACTTACCTTATCATTTTTCTTCCAATCCCATGCATAAAGCTGCACCTATTTTTCTCCCTGAATCAACTTCTTATGATTTTTCTGCTTCTTGTGAGACAC
>SNQN01001068.1:0-14546 GCA_008642245.1 Bassia scoparia
GAGATTCGAGCTTCAATGGCAAAGAGTAGCAGTACGAGGAAGAGGAAGGAGCTTCGAGCTTCGTTTTTTTGGGTATTGATAAATTGAAAAAGATATTGGGTATTGGGTTAGTATTCGGTATTGGGTTGCTTAGGATACATGGGCTGGGCTGCTCCGTTTTACAATAAATTGTTGTAAGTCCGTTTTTTTATACTTTGTCTCATAGTTTTGTGTCGTACATTCTTCTATTCAAGTTCTATTTGCTTCATCAATGTCCACCATCTCGTCACCATGTCGCCCACGTAGATAACCTCATAAATCATAACATAATTACGATGACTTTTTAWYATATTTATGACGTAAATAACAGTAATAAAATACTTTTTACATTCGTATAAATAATACTTCTATTTTTCTAAAATAATACAGAATATTTCCTTGCAAAAACAATATTAATGTGATAACGAATTTAAGAATTCTTTTGAAGTGCTCCCTTCATCCAAGATAATTGTGTATTTATATTATGGCTTTTATGAGTATAAAATAAATAGAGTGAGGGCAAAATGAGGATTAGATTGGAGGGGGGAAATGCAAGAATCAAATAAAATAAAATAAAGAATGACAACTAGACATATTCGACTTCAATTCATGATGATTAAATGTTTCAAAATAGAATTAAATACAAATATAAATAAGTATTTTTTTTTTCTAAAATCCAAAAATACGAAAAACGCACACTTTTCGTCTAGAACGAAGAAATTAGCTAAAACAATGGTACATTGATACGAACATAAGATGTTTGCATACAAGTTACAACCACATAACAAGCTGCATAGATGGTGGACATAAGTTATTATGCTAGTAGTATAATACTATAATATAAAGATGGGATCATGGGAGTACTAATTATCAAAATTAATTAAATTAATAAATCACTTTTAAGAGTTAGGAGATTCAGGAATAATCTCCCAACGTGCACATATGACACACTTCTTTGTCTTAGATAATTAATAATTAGTTCCAGAGTGGTGGACCCACCTCAGATTCGATTATCTTGCTAATCGTGCCCTCATATCTATCTTGGGAGGAGGGACCTCAATCAGAAGATCACGATGGCGTGATTTAAACTACCACCGATCTCCCGTTGGAACTGAGTGATCTATGATGCCGGAGAGGTACGCTTAAGATTTTCACAATTGTGATTCGAGCTGGCTTCTTAATTTAAATAGATCGTTGGTTAAATAGTAGACTCATTATCAATTGCTCGATCAGCTACGTTCTCTAAGATAGTCTCGTTACTCAGAATAATGCATCTTTAAGCTAAAGCATCAAACATACTGTGGTATGGAAGTATTTTAGTTTGATTCATTTACATTATTTAGTTGCTATTGGACTTTATCAACGCTCTAGCAGTTTTAATCAGTTATGTGCTGTTCAACTTCAAACAAGCGCTGATAACATTTCGAGTGATGCTCAATCTCAAATGGAGCTTACTCGACTACATTTGACCGAAGGTGAGCTTGTTGAGTGATACTCGTTGTCTCATATCATAAATCAATCAGTGTATAGAAGTTTACAAGTAAGAAGGTCAATCTGGAACGATGAAGTGCATAGTTGACCTTAAGACGCGATGAAAAATAATCCATAGTTAGATCTTATACAAAATGATGACTGTTGGTTAATATTCAAGAAATAAACCTATGTTTATTACATGTGAAATGAGAGATTTACTATAGGTTAGACCTTCAAAGTTAATGTTTACTTCCATCGAGTCACCGCCTCACCGGCCAAAAGGATGAGATGCTCCAAGCATTGATTGACCCAACTAGAAAGAGGGCCCTCTGGGTCAAATTCATCTACCTAGCCATTAAACACAGGTCTCAAGCCTATTGTTCGAGTATGTAATATTTTGTGTCACCGAGGATACAATGTTCCACATGAAATGTAATGGGTACAACTTCAAATAACCTGTACACTTGGGTATATTAAAAATACTTCGATACAGGTAAAAATTAAAATATCATTTCTACCTGTGTATATTATACTGTAAAATAAAAAATACAAAAAATGGAAAGAAAGATGGAATAAGATTTACAATCGAACGCCTATTATAAGGGGGAATTGGCCACAAAATTCCCCAACCAAGGAATTATTTATTAACTCACCTGGGATCAATCGTTTGCATAACTAAACTAACTACCCACTCAGCAGTCAGCATCAGCAGCCTTTTAACAGTTGCATGCCTTCTACGAAGTAATCCTTTTACGAATAACACACACCTGTCAATGCAAAGTCTTCCGGTTAAGAAATTGTGCCTTAAAAATACATAAACCCACAGCAACCACAGGTCCACATACTTGTGCCACAAAAAGATTTAAAACATGCACATACAAACACAGCAACTCATGCATTTGAATAGAAAACATCGCCATACCGGTAAAAGAACAAAAATAATCCACACTCTCATCATGATTCAAAGAATATGCTTGGATATCATTGAGAGTTCGGTGAATCGAAGTCAGCATACTTTCCCCTGAAAAGCCCCTTACTGAACTTGATTATAATGGTAATAAGTTGAAAACTTGGGTAGACTTTATCTACTGGCCTTAAAGTATTTTCCAATTTCCATAGGCCCAAGGCCTAACTGCTAGGTTAAGTTTTTTCATAAGCAATCCTGTTTTGATTTGGTACACCATAGCAAAAGGCAAACAAAACCCTTTTTCCTAAGTATCCAAACATTTCATGTGTCTGCTTCTGAAATTTTACAAGATGCTCTCACGATTTGCCTCACATGACAAGAAGTGGCACTCATTCTGTTTCATCGGAATATGTCTTATATGGCTACTGGCGGTGGGGGGACACTGGAACCAAAAACATGTAGCCTCAGAGACGTGAAAGAAATTTTCCTTCCAATATCACTTAGCTTTGTTGCAGCCGTACCTTGCTCCCTTACACAGTTGCATCTCAATTCAGATGAACCTCAGCACATGACCAGGTAGGAAGAAATCGGATAGTTTTCAAATATTATTCCCAGCGCTAATTTGTCTGTAACTTAACCATTGAGAAATAACCATTTATGGATGAAGTGCAACTCTGCCACTCTTAACTGCAAAAGTTTGTGTCTTAGAATATCTAACTAAATTTGTAACTTAGTTTTTATCTAAAAGGTACAGAGTAGCCAGTTTAGGTGCAGGTCAAGTTAGTTAATGAGGATTCTAAAGGGTTGACGAGCGCGTGTGAAGATTGAATGATGATTTGACCATCAGCTTTCTAAGGCTGACCAAACAGCTGATCATACGGACAAAGAAAATAACTATATAAGCATGGATGCACACATTTCTCTCTATTCAAACAGCATACAAATCTAATGGATGTATGGAACAAAAAACATGTGAAGGAGAACAATTTTTTTGGATCACTCACCTTCACTGTAAATCAGATCCCTTTGTAGTAATATCAGGGATTAAATAACATTATGATCCCCAAACAGCAAAGCAATCATCAACCGCGAAATACAGTATCACAGCCAGCCAAACTAGTGCAGATCCTACAAATTCCAAGTCGTTGCCAATCAGATGAGAATACCAGGGAAATGAATTTCATCAATTAGAAAGTTTCTTACCTTCAGAAGTTTCTGCATTGRCATCCACTCCAGAAGTGGATTCAGCAACAACGCTTTGAGGCTTTGGAGTTTTGGTATCTACACTAGGAACATTGTCCTCCACTTTTGGATTTCCAGTTTCAGATGCTACTATTCCCTGAAATTCCTCACTGACAATTAGAGCAGCTAGAACATCCATAAATGATTCTTTATCTTTATCTGCTATAGAACCCTCCGACATCTGCTTGTAAGAAAGATCAGGTTCATCAGAATCGGAAGCTTCATCTTCTGAAATTTCTGAGCCAGCTAATTGCACTCTTATCCCCTCCTCTTCTTCATCTTCCACATATGCTTTATATGTCAACCGAAGAAGTAGTTCACCACAATTTTTCTTCCTTAACAAATTCCAACCGCTGGTCAAGACAATAATCTTGTCCGTTGGAACAGTGTCTTGGAGAGTACTTAGATCAACCTGCTCCCAGCAAGCATCAGCATTAAATCAAAGAGCAACCAGGTTTATGATACTATAATATGGGTATAAGTAAACATGTGTCACCTTGAGCTACGAAGAAAGAAAAGAAAATATATTTGAGAGAGCCTAGAATAAGCACAAATATCCTTGGCAGCATCACAAGTTTCACAACCAGCTTCATGAGTACACCAACAAACCAAAACATTCTCAAAGAGAATAACACCTGGCCTTAATGTCATGTAAAATGAAGTATAAATAAGCAAAAAGATACCAGCTGCAACACCCTCATTTAGCATTTAGCATAACAAGACAGGAACACCATAACAAATTACATCAAYAAATCCGAACAGCAAACAGCAGATACAAGATTCAGGGGAAGTGTTTGTGAATTTGAAAATTTCAAGTATAGCTCTGGTTTGGACTTGTCAASCACACCAGTGCATGTTGTTGTAATTTGAGTGTTCTTGGCTCAAAATATTTGTTATTCCTGCTTRTACAACTACTGCTGCTGCCGATTTTGATAGCTGCTGCTCTACCACTATTACTATGAACGCTGCTAAAARGCTACATACATTTAGAAGCAAGAGACAACCATCGTTGAAAGGAGTGTTCAAGTAAGTGATATTGTAAGGGGTTCCTGAATCTTGTAACATTAAAACCAATCTATGGCAATAATCTGCTCCTCTCATCAGAATATTGAAAAGAGTGAAATCTATAATCCACCTAACAATTCCAAACAGCTATCTCTCTCTCTGTACCAAATAATTCCAACCGATGAGTGTCAAACCTGAGCCATTAGAGCTATTCTTTACTCCTGAAATAAATATGACACCTTGACTTTCTTCTCTATAACTGGTAATCTGATCCTCTTTTCAGAATATTGAAAAGAGCGAATGTATAATCCACCAAACAGCTCCCACCCCCTTTATTCGAGACTTCGGGAGTGTGCATTCAGATAAGCTGATACAGCAAACCATAATACTGATGTGGAACTAAAATCCACAAAAAAAAAGAGCATAAATCAAGCTAAAACAAAAGAAACAGAAAATCGAAAAAAACGAACAAAATAAACAAATTCAAGCAAACTAGTACAAAGTATGACGAACAACTCAAGATCCGAACACGCTTCATTGAGAGACAGTCTAGATAACTACAAACTAAATCGAGAACTACCTGATTTTTGTGACTTAATGAGAACGAATGAGCTTCGAGCTTAATGGGCGAGATTCGATAAAGGTCGTTTCGCAATATCCGAAAACAAAACTGAAAGTTTAGCTAGAGGTCAGTACCAAGAGGTAGTGAAAGATTGTGCAGGGCTTCGAGCTTCAATGGACGAAGATTGAGCTTCAAATGAGATCGTTATACAGATGTAGCATTACATGACTGTAGTAGAGCTTCGAGCATTCCAACTGTCTGGCGTGAGGAACCTCACCCTATGCGTACCAAATGGCAACAAAGAGGGGTAGCTTCATGCCGATGACACAGAGGAAGAGGAAGGAGCTTCCGAGCTTCGATGCATACTGTTTTTGTTGTGCGAGACGCATAATAGGAAAAACTGAGAATGTGCAAAGTATGATAGATATCAAAGATGGTGGGGTTAATCACGGGGTATTGCGGATTGAAGATATATCTTCTATGGGCTACGTTCTGGAATACTTACCTCATGCGTGACGGTTTTGGTGTTGGATTTGGGTTAAGGACTGATAGCTCATGGTTCGGAGGGCTGCCCTTTTTTGGGTTGTGTAAGTGAAAGAAAGGATAGACGCACATAATATTAATTTGGTTCTTTGTTAGGAATGCTATCCCGTTTTTTCTTATACCTGTTGATGGTATGACCGGATTCGAGATTAGGCTCTTTCTCTGTGTTCGTACATGTCCTCTGATATCTATCAGTTCTAGATTTCGCTTCATCAATGTGCCGACCACATCTCGTCACCTAGATGTCGCAGAAACGCGAGTCCATTTATCGTACATACACCTACATTCAACATCAACACTAGAGATAACACACTAATGAGGTGTCATGAGACTCTTTGTTGGTCGTAAGATATTTAATGACGTTAAATGACCAAACAGTCTAAGTTCTCTTCCATCCTGGTAGAGTGGAACTCTCGTTCTTACATCTTACGTGCTCTTCACGACCGACACTACATCACCACAACACTTGAATCATTGCAGATTCTTTAATCTATTATTTGCTAAAATGATAAGAATCTACGAGGGCACATCAATCAAAAAGGTGATAATCCTTGCAAGACAAGACATAAATATTAAATGTGGAGAGATTATCAAACGAGAATTTAAAGAAGGTCTTTTTGAGTGTTCACAATCTCCTCTACTTGGATTCCCATAGATGATAGACTTTGTGTTGTGCGCGGTACCTGTCAGTTGTTCTACACGCACTCAGGGCTTTTACGTGCTAGTATGTCTCATTTTCCCCCTCCATTGTACCACTGAATGATGACTTAGAGTTGGAGGTTCCAGATAATCCTTCACGTCAATAGAGTTCGATGAGTGGGAGGGAGAGAGATCGACCTGAACGAGTAATCAAATAAAATATAATGGCATTAGAGAGAGATGGACGAAACACAGAATACATTAGCGACACATCGGTGGATGGTTCAGCCTGAGTGAGTTGGAGATATTGATATATTAGTTCGTCTTTCAAAATAGCAATTATAGATAATATACAAGAGTTATTATTTAATTGCTTCTTAGGAATAATAGTTGGCTACTTTAGGTTTTGTATTTCTTACTCTAACACAAATTCTCAAAAGGAGATGTGAGGAACGAATAAACTGCACACATCTGCAACTTCGATCTAGAAAGAATAGTTAGTCGCTGTAAATATCCATAGTGTGCTATAATGAAGGTATCATTCGATTGTTCTACTTTAGCGAAACATAAAGATTTTGTTCTGCATACACAGCTTACAGTACCACCCATTTAACTAAGAACACTAGACTAGTGATGTTGGTGGTAGCCTATATGTGAGATTATTGCTTTAGTGCTCCACTGAGAGCCTTATAGGTAATAACTCATTATGTGATTATGCACTTTAATCGTGATGTCGCATTCGATCTGGAAGTATGTTTGAACACTATGATTATGAAATTAGCCTGAGGTAAAATATTTTATTGTAAAATGAAGAAAGATGACACCTTTTGAATCTTTGAAGGAGGTATTATGAGCGGTAATGTAGTTATAGAAATTAATATCTCCCCCACACGATGCACATATTGTCATTTACTCGCGTGCTTATCTGTTGCCTTGTGTAGTGACATTATCATTTCTATAGTCTTAGGATTTGTGATGTTATTGCAGAGTGGGGTGGGTGTCCCTACACGTCAGATTGTCGGATATCCTTCTGATAATTTGGTTATACGTTGGTGCGCAGATCATTCTTAATCTTGAGTGAAAGGGAGGGCCCTTTTCAATTCGATTAGAGGAGACTGTATCGCCGAGTGATGTTATAAAACATAACACTTCATCTAATCGATACCCTTGATCCCTGATTTGGTGAGTGAGCACGGAATAGATTTACTGCATTTGTGCAAGTTTTCATGATTACCTACATTTACAACCTTAGTAGTTAGGCATGATTTGTTTCCAAAGTTAGATTGTCAACGAGCATAGGTGCTGGCGTATTGAGGGGGAGACAATATTGAATGAGGTGTTCGTGTCGTGTGGGTTCCTATGAGTAGGGGGTGAGCTCATTTTTATCTGAATTTTGGGCTACGAAGGCGTCGTGATTTGGGTCGGACAGTATCTCTAAGTATCTTGGGTCAAGGTGGTAAAGTTAATCTCAGATTAATAGCATCTTTAAGCTAAGCATCAAAACATACTGTGTTTATGAAGTATATGTTTGATGTGTCATTTTTCATGAATTGGCGCCTATTTTATTCCTTTTATAGTGCTTGAGTACTTATAGTATTCATCGTTTCTATGTATAGTGCAAGGCAAATAGTGTGAAGTCTGTTTTTTACAAGCGTCAAAAACTAGAAAAGGAAAAAAAAGAGAATAAAAGATATGCAGAAAATTAATTGATTGTAAAGAATAATCTCATCAAGTACAAAATCGCAAACATTAAGTTGATATACATTTTATTTTATAAGTTTTCAGTAGTTGGAGTTTAGTCAAATTCAAAATAAAGGGACCTGTCTTACTGGCACTTGTCTCGATGTTGATAAAATTTTGACACAGAAGGATGAGAACTTTGGGAGTAATTAGGCGACTTCTAGGTGTGTTGCGTTGTTGGTCTTTCGAGATACATATTAGATCTGGTTTTTTGGTTATCGAGTTGGAGTTTGCATTGGTGAGTATGTGTCCTATTATGGACTCTATAGAAAGGTTGGCTATCAGTATCAGATGTTGAAAGTAAGGTTGCAAGAGATCTGTTGGAAATGGCTCACCCTTGGAGATTAGTGCAATACTAGTTTTAAGGGCTCAACCATAATCTCCAAAATTTACTGTCCGACCCCTAAGACCTGTAAAAGAGCATAATTCATCCCATTAGTCTATGAGTGTATTTAACTTGTCCATCACACACTGTGATAAACATAAGATGTCCATGTTATTGGTATGCTTGGGTGTTATGATGTGATGTGTATACATATTTCATATGCATGAGTAAAGCTTTTATGTTAGTATATCGCTAGTTTGTAGTTGAAACATAGGTAGTAGAAGTGCTGATTTTAGCGTAGGTTGAATAGGGCATGATGGATCTAGCACTCTTCCTACAAAACGTCATTTGTAGTGATTGTTTTAAGTCTGAGTTCCCATATGGGAGGGTGCAGTCGCACTAGTATTTTTAGGCACAAAAAGTTGATTCATGCGTGCTACATTTATAACGCCGGAGTGGCACGCATAAAAGGGAGTGTAGTAGGGGTGCGCTTGCGTCAAGGACGCAGTAGTAGGGTTTTGACATCTCATATCTAAAGCAACAGCAAGGCAGCCACTCTCGAGGTATCAATAGTAGGAGAGTTCGATCACCTTAAGTGAGTACTATTTCTAAATATTCTATCCATTCGGATTCAAGCCTTAAATTTTGGTTCGAGACTAATGACTTCTCTTATTTAGCTTGATGTCATAGCCTAGATGTGGTGTTATTTGGAACATGATTTATGTTTTTGGATAGGACTAGTTTTGAGCTACTTCGAACATTGACATTATTGTTTGGTTGAATAGGAAGGTAATGGCGAACGTCGTCAAAAATAACCTGTACGCCTTAGTAGTATATTGGAGTATAAGATAGCTTTGTTTCTGTATCATATAGGGTTAAGTAGAACGTTGTTAAGATATAGAGAGTCTACTATCATTTTAGTCCATCTGTACCTTGAGGACAAGTGGAATTGGAGGTTATAGTACTTGGGGGTGAGAATTATGAATATAAAAATACAAAAATGAGACAGAAAGATGGAATAAGTAAGTTATACAAATGTCAGTTAATAAGCGCTCGCTTTTATTCCCATCTACATATGCTCTTGCTATAGGGGATTGGGGCCACAAAATTCCCACCAACCTAAGGAATTGAAATTGGTTTATTGGATTCACCTTTCACTTACTGAGGGACCTGTTCCTTAATTGTCGACTTTATCGAACTAATACTAAACTAATCTTTGTTTGTTCCAGTGTTTAAGTGAAGTTCTCAGGTTTCTTTCATGTGACTTTGCGATTCGTCATTATGTGGACACATCATTCTAGTCGCAAGCCACCTAACGAGCCCTTATTTATTGGAAGAAGTAAGCAAAGCGAAGTTGTTATGAGCAAATCGCCTTGACGCTTACAGAAGTGTGTGAAAGATCTTGATTTACTCGCAGATTTAGTATCAAGAAATCCTGACCAATTTGACACATGCGGACACAACAAGTCTTGCACGCCTTTAACGATGTCCTGTTTCGTAAGCAAATCTGTGATTTGATTGAGTTGGCGTATACCAAAAGATTAGCACTAAAGAAACACCATAACAACTTCCACGAGGTGCTAATTGCATCACTTCAGATTACGGCACATATTTCGCACGCTCTTGGTATTGTGCCAGAACACCAAGAAGACGTCAATTAAAAACAAGTGTGTCACTAGGTCCTATCATGCAATAAACACAAGCAAATCATAAGATGCCCTGCGAATGCATCTGTTGAGCAGCGAACGCTAGAAGTTCGCGAACACACGACGCCATATACGCGGTAAACATGGAATCAACAAAATTTAAAATCCACACATCTCATCATCGCGAGTATTAGGATATGGGAGCTATCGTTTATTGATTGATTTTGGAATATCACTTGATGGCAGTTCCTTGTCCTGGGTTGATTAAGTTCATGAGCAGTATTCGCGCTATAACTTATAAGCTTTAGTCAACCTTCCTCTGACAAAGTCTTCAGCCTTCTTTTATCTTAGGGAGTATTGTAAGAGGAAACTATATTCGAAATGATATGTGTTGTTATAGAAGTATTCTTGTAAATTGAGATTCTTTAGTATTCCATTGATCTTACTGGACCTCTTGTAGGAAGAGTAAGAATTTTTTCTGTGTCCTAACATTTAGTTTACTATTGTACAAGCGAACAAGTGCCTAATACTTTGTCGTCGAGGGTCTTTATCAGATTAGTATATATATTTCAATACAACGCTATCCAACTGGTCTAGTTATGTTAAGGGATATACCCAATACTTGCCAATTATATGATAACAAAATTCAATCTCTTAGATTCATTTTTTTCTCGTCTTATAAATCATTTCAACTTATCATCAATAATCACTTTTAGTATTTACTATTAGGCTTGTCTGCTTCTATATATGATATTGTTTATCGCAAGAGTATGTACCTTAATTCGTATACTAAGTGAGTTGGTCCCATACAATTATATGAGCTAAAGGGAAAGTTGTTGTCTATCTATTGTTCTTGATTATTTCCGTTTTCAAAGTTTGTGTAGAATTTTGATATCTGTTCATTTCATGGCTGGTGGGGACATGGAACCGAAAACGAACTGTACCGCCAGAATCGGAAAGAAATTTTCCTTCCATATCACCTCTCAACTATTTTGTAGTCAAAGATCCCACTCAGTGTTCTCAGTGTCTAGCTTTCACTCGCATGATCAGAGTAGTCCATAATTTCTAGGATTGCATCGGATACAATTTGTCTCTAGTATGTAAGGCGGTAGTTTCTCATAGAAACTCGATTGGGAACCTAGGGTATGTATAATTGTTGAGGAATGATAAATCGATAGTTTTCGCAAGCATAATATCTTCCGAGGCCAGCGCTTTGAGATCTTTATGATCTGTATAAAACCCTATACTCGCACTCATGTTCGTCAATAGAATTATTTCAATACAGGCATTATAGGTAGCGAACACGACTGTTATTGGCGTAAAGCATTAGTCATTCTGCAAACTGATGTTATATGCTGCTCTAGATGCTAGCGGCATTGAGAGACATTTAAGTATCAACTAAATCTGAGTGCAAGCAACTAGTTATACTTAAAAGGGAGTGACAGTAATGAACGACAGTGATGTAGTCCTGAGGCAGGGTCCAAAGTAGTTTGAAATGAGAATGATACGGTTAGGACGTAGTTATCTAAATTTATGAGCGTCGCTAATGGATGTCGCACGTTGGAGGAAAGCATTTTTA
The DNA here is from genome assembly GCA_008642245.1 of Bassia scoparia. Classification (NCBI taxonomy): domain Eukaryota; kingdom Viridiplantae; phylum Streptophyta; class Magnoliopsida; order Caryophyllales; family Amaranthaceae; genus Bassia; species Bassia scoparia. The sequence goes on from SNQN01001068.1 coordinate 11,680, forward strand.
TTCGACTGATGTGATATGTATTGACCATGCCATGCTCAACTTGCAAAGATGTCTGGACTCTGAAAGAGCGGATTCATCAGGACAAAGGGGCAAATAATCGCTTATTATGAGTGCAATCCAATGGAAGCTCCGAGCACTTTATTACTCTATTCAAACAGCTAACAAATCGTAATGGATTGATGTGACAAACCAAATAGCTCTAAGTAGTTACTTATTGGAGAAATCAATAACAATTTTAGTTTCATTGGTAGTTCAACTCATTCAACATCGTAGTCATGGAGTATATATTACAGTAGTTAGAAAATCCCACCTAAATTGATAGACTAAATTTCTATCCGTGTAGGATTTAAATAATCATTTGACCCTCCAACATCAAAGCTCAATATCACATGCTTTACTTATTGACTAATTAAATCAGTCAAGCTGTTGTTGAATTTCACAGTCACGCTAAACGCTAGGGTATACGATCCTGGAACCGATCTAAACTTAAAATTTCGCAAGTCGCGATGGGCCAAAGTTTATCAAGTAGGTGATGAAATTATTCCGATAGGTACAGCGGACCACACATGAATTATGCCATCTACGAGAATTACGAAAAGTGCGTTACTTCTCTTGTATGTCCTCGCTTAGGATGTAATTCTGTCATTTCGAGAATGGTAGCATTTTGAGGTTGATGGGCTGTTCCACGACCTTGGGACTTCCAGAGGTGCGTGTATGTTCAGCGCAACACCTGGCTTTTTTGGAGCGCCTAATATGGAAGTGTGGTTCCCCCTTGAGGTCGATTATACACAGCGGAATACTACTTGTGTACGATCGCGATATGACCCTTCCCAATTTGGCTGAATTTTCCTGGTTTGGCTGGCCTACACATCTTGGGATTTCCAGTTTTTCAGATGCTACTATTCCTAAACTCCCACTGGACAATTAGAGCAGCCTAGAAACAGTCCCATAAAAGATGGATTGCGTCTTCTAGTTACGTATCTATCAATGCGCTGAATAGTAATCCGCATGTGCACAATTTGTAACTGAAAGATCAAGCTCTTGATCTCCAATCAGAATCGGACAGGCTTCCATCTTCTTGAAATTTCCGTGAGCTTCCAGCGTTATAAGTAGCAACTCTGTCTCACTTGCGCCGACTCCTGTCTTCTTCATCTTCCACATAGCTGGTAGGCTTATAGTAACCGGAAGAAGTAGTTCACCACAATTTCTTCCTTAACAATTCCAACCGCTGGTCAAGACAATAATCCCTTGTCTCGTGGTAAACAAGTGTCTGAATTGGACTGATGTGACTTCTGTTTATGACTTCAAGCTCGTACGCTAGTGTCTACGATTGGTCCTGGGTCATCCATGTACGACAACGGCATATACGAGTCATTCTTAAAATTCAATTGAGTTAAGGAGTCCAACCATGGTTGGAGAGTTTGGGGATTACGTTCGACCTCAATAATATGTGGGTGTTGAGAATATGACGGCCTTCACGTGACACAACATTTCACCTTGAGCTACGAAGAGAAAAGAAAAATATGAGACGATGTTGAGAGGGCGTAGAGTATGGAGTAAGCACGAATATTCAGGTTCTTGAGGCGCAGGCATTTGAGGCGATCGTCACGTATTCACCGCGCCGAAAACGCAACTGATGATGCGCTACAATGAGCTACAATTGTCTGGCCCACCAACAAACCATAGACAGCACTTCTCAATGCTGCTGGGAGATATTGAAACCATCTTCTTGTGTCCTTAATTTTGCAGGGGTATAAAGTATGATTGATAGAGTAATAAAGTCACATAAGGTATTTACTCCACCTGCAACACCCTTTAGCATTTAGCGGATAACATTCCGGCACGTATGGATACACCCGTCATATTACAACAATCTAATATATGGATATATTGGTCAAGAAGTGGTACTACCGAACACGGGTTTCACCAGGCAAGTACATATGTTCCCATAGATTTCTCGCAAGCAGGAACTGTCTGGTGGATGAGGGTGTCTGTTGTAATTGTCTGAATGAATTTTGTGCGATCCAAGTATACGCGTCTCTGTGGTCTGCTGAGTACATCGTACAATTTCTGCTGGTCACACACAGCTGCTGTTGTTGTATTGAGTGTTCTTGGCTCAAAAATATTTGTTATTCCTGCTTTTACACTACTTGCTGCTGCCGATTTTGTAGCTGGCTGCTCTACCACTATACTATGAACGCTGCTAAAATGCTACATACATTTAGAAGCAAGAGACAACCATCGTTGAAAGGAGTGTTCAACGTAGGATATTGTAAGGGGTTCCTGAATCTTGTAACATTAAACAATCTATGGCAATATCTGCTCCTCTCCATCAGAATATTGAAAGAGTGAAATCTATAATCCACCTAACAATCCAAACAGCTATCTCCTCTCTGTACCAAATAATTCCAACCGATGAGTGTCAAACCTGAGCCATTAAGAGCTATTCTTTACTCCTGAAATATAAATATGACACCTTGACTTTCTTCTCTATAACTGGTAATCTGATCCTCTTTTCAGAATATTGAAAAAGCGAATGTATAACCCACAGCTCCCACCCCCCTTGTCTCCCCCCTCCTCTCTCCCTCTCCTCTCTAAACCCAAACAATTCCAACGATGAGCATCGAACCTCAGGCATGGAGCTATTCTTTTCTCCTGAAATAATGTGACACCTTGTCCATCCTCTTGACTGGTTTATCAAACTAAGTGAATAAGGAAGTTTCACTAATAGATCAAAGAACAATGAACTTAAATCCGAATTTCAATACCCAACAAGTCTAACAATATCAAAGGGCAAAGGAAGCAAAGCTGAAATATAACTAAGTTTGCAGAGGAAGGGGGGGGGGGGGGGGGGGGGGGGGGAATTG
>SNQN01001068.1:25791-60166 GCA_008642245.1 Bassia scoparia
TGGAGTTGACATTTGTCACTCCTTGATTCGTTGTTTTATAGTATAATATAATATTTTTATTAAAATTATTAATTAACATATTAAATCTTTACTATTTTTATTGTAATGATTCTATTTCTAAATATTAACTAATATAATCATGTTATATGACTCATYCATATTATCAAGGAAAACTTCCTAAACTAACCATACAATCAATATTGGATTTGATTTCTACTTTTCTACATACGAACAATCGGGTGACATAGTATGTGAAGAAAAACACATACTATTCTTGCCATAAAACTACTAGAAAATAGAAATAACAACCGGATATATTCTTGTCATATTATAAAATCAATACAACCGGATATATTCTTGCCATATTAATATATTATAAAACAATGGAGAAAAAAATAGTCTTGCCATATTATATCAATATTATATTGTTTTGTTATATCAATACAATCGGATATAACAATTGTACGAGCATTATAACAATCAGATATATTCTTGCCAAAGTTGACAGGTTGGGATTAAATATCATTTATGAATGATCTAATATAACTACACGCATTGCTATAATTTTACAATATTTCATGCATTGCTGGGATTATATTACAATATTTCATGCATTGCTATAATTTTCTTTTGGCCTTTTGATGCGCTATAATTCTTAGTTCCTTACGATCCTTTCCGTAATATGTCCGTAAATTATAATATATATATATTCTGTGATCTTCTACCTTAGTCATTGAATAGTATTTTTCTGCTATAATGTTTTGTAATTCTATTCTTCCCATATATATATATATACTAGTTTTTATGTGCACGCGATGCATGCTTAGGCTTATGAAAATTGTATTTCATCATTAAAAATAATTATAAAGTATGTATAAGAATAAAATGTTTATAGCTAATTAGTAATACAATTTTATTGAATAGTTTTTTTTAAATATGACTTGAAATTCAAAATAAAACCATTAATGCTTCAATTCATTGTTTAAAGCTTTTCACTAATTAAGTTACATAAAGAATATAATTTTCATTTTTAATCACATAATAAGCAAAAGGGTAGTTTAGACACATTAATTCAAAATTTTCAAAATTCATTAAGGGTATAAAAGACTTTTATGAGGGGGGACACCATCTTCCTCTCCCTTCCCTTATATAATAGAGATAATATTATATATATATATAGACATTATATATAATTGACGTGAATAAACCAACTACATATCGTAATAAATTCTCCTATCATATTACAAGTTTTATTGAAAATGACATCAATTCCAATTTTTGAAATTACTCCAGTCAAAAGAATCGTGGAAGATAACTTTCAGAATTGTGCGACAATGGTACCAACCAGCTTATAACAATCCTAAGATTGTTGATTCAATTGAATTAATTTTGGTTGATCAAAAGGTAACATCTATTATGTTTACATTCACAAATGTTTAGTTATTTTAAACAYATGCAATTTTAAACGATATTGGTGTTTTTTTTTGTAGGGATAAAAAATTCAAGCAAGTATTAAGAAAACTCATATCAGTCGATTTGAAAAACTTGTGAACGAAGGCTCATCTCGTGTTATTTCTCACTTTGGTATGGTAAATAATACAGGCAAACATAGAGCGAGCAACTGACCATGCATATAAAGTGATATTCTTTGGAAAAACTCAAGTCAAGGAATGTGAAGAAATAAAACTTCCAATACATGGTTTTGAATTTGTCCCCTTTGACATTCTTCTCAGAAACGAAATCGATGACGTTTATTTAGTGGGTAAAGTTATTACTTTTAATTGAAGAAAATATTTATATCTATAATAAAAGGCGTAAGAAACAAAGAATAATAAGTATTAACAACTATTAAAGAATAAGCGTATAATGCAAATTCAGTAACACAAATAACTGAGCACAGATGCTAAAGCATTTGTGATTATTTTATACTAACGTGGAGAGTTACACAGTAGATAGGACCGAGTATAAGCGTATTAAGCGTATATAAGTTATATGTAATAAATGTTGTTTTAAAATATCCAATTGACATGTACAAAAGTAGAGATCTTTTTATATTCCAATCTGCTAATACTTATATTTTGTACCTGTAAGTACGTTATTAGGAGAAGTCACGGCATGGGGATCAACGGACCATGGAAAAGATGGAATACCACAAAACTAGGCATGAGTATGGATTCGTCAATCGACTGGCACGGTATCTCGTGAAGTGGAACTTGGAGTAATAGATTTATCATCTTTTAATTAAAAAGAAAAAGTTATCACATATATAGGTTTAAATATCATTTTTAATTTGATGGTGTCTTATATTTGTTATTGCAGTAAGAACGATTGAATTGTACTTAATGGGAAATACGGAGGAATAATGACTTCAAAAATCACACTCAAAGGGCACATCGTTGTTGCATCACATTTGAAGTAGTTAAGATATTTTCAGAGGTTTATTTATCTTTTATTTCTATAAATAAGTCAGAACTAATAATATTGTGAATAATATTATGTTTCGAAATTATAAGATATAAACATACTAACAAATTAATTCTAAATTAGATAAGTTCTTTATCAATCCTATTCTGGCAAGCAAGTTACATTCATAATGAGAAAATAACTGATAATCCATGATTATTAAAGCAAAGGAAAAAAGGATTACTAAACTATTATTATAGATTACTTAGAAATTATATCAAGAGATTTCTAGTTTCATTCATTGAATAACGTTCTTTATCAATTATACTAACGTTCATTTGCTTATAAACATGTTATTACGTTGTCTTTTAGAGATTGATGAGGACGAGGAGAGAGTCAGGATTCCTGATACGTGTCGTTTACGTAAATAATTATTATAAGAACCCGGATTTAGTCTGAAAAATATTACAATATAAGGGCGAAAAGGGTCGATCCGCACAGGGAGATTATTACTATAAATTACTGCAAATTCAACTAAATATATATATATACGATATGATATATAGTATATCTAATATATAAATATATACTATATTATAAGTATAGTATATATAACACTATATATATATATATATATATGATAATATTAATATATTTTATAGTAATATATAATTATATATTACAATATTAACTACTCACCAATATTTAACGATTATGGGGGGTTTCGAGTTTGATTATTTAATATGAACTACTACCTATATAATTCAAGCGAGCAACAACTTTGACCGATTTATTTACACTCTATTTAATCAACTATTGATAAAGTATCAATCGAATCTTCCTACGAAACTAACTCATTTTAACAATACAGCTAACTGTAGAGCTAGATAACAAAGATCCCATATCTTTCGTAGAAATCAAATGAACTAAGCGAATTGTCTAGCCAATCTAACTAACACAATATAAGTGAGCCAACTTGTATGAATTAGAAGTGGAGCATTATAAGCCTAGGAGAAACTCATTATCCTAATAATTCCGAATAATAAAATAGAAAATTATTTTTAGATTGATTGTTGCTCTCTTATTTTAAGCCAATAGACCATATCGAGACTCAACCTAAATTAGGTCTACTTCACTATACGATTAAACTAGCCAAATTGTATAGATTAGCAATGATATCAATCATCACCTTGAAAGATAAACATCATCGAGTCAAATTGCAAGAGATTAACATCAAGACAAAGCAAATTCAAATAAATTAAAAATTCGAACAAATATAACATTATAAATCCCATAGTATTCAATTTATATCAAGATTATCCCAAGCTCAAATTAACAAAGTGTCAATAGATAATAATATAAACAATCTGGTAAAACAAGAGTTATTAATGTACTCCAGATACACGAATGGACTTCGGTTCGAACCATGGCCATTCAACCGTCGATTGTTCAACCTTGGAATTGAGCTAAGTTCCTTCCAAATGGTATTCTTCTCTTCACCAATTCGCATTCAACACGACTCGCATGAATCCCTTGCTTTGGTGTCTTTCGAGCTAGTTGTGTTGTTGTTATTTTGATTTGTTGAGGTTCAGCAGCGAAAATATATAATTCATGAATACGATTTTCCGGAGGAAATCCTCTGCCATTGTATAACAACATGAATGTGGGATTTGATATTGGAGTTAGCCTTCTTCTTTTTTTTTTTTTCGTTTAAACAAACAAAACACGGATGCATACTGGCTTCTCTCTTCAAGCTTTTATCTTTGTTTAATTTTTTTTTCTATTTAAATTTCTTTTGCTAAGCTCTTTCTTTACTTGCCGTGATCTTTGGTTGCTATTGTGTGCTTGAAGTCCATGTGTTCCATGTTGATGGGGCTTCTTGTTGTATTTCACTTGGTGCTAGGCAACAGCTTCTTTCTTCTTCTTTTTATCCTTACAAAACACAACAGAACCTAATTAGATATCAATTTCATAAAATAGATATAAATCAAATTAGTTTAAAATAATAAGTAAATATTATAAATAATTAAATAATGACGCCGCGTTAAGAGACTATATATGGGATAAAATATCGATATATTATACACTTATAATTCCAGGTGGTACTGCATTTATAATCAGCAACTTTGATAACAAATAACTTGACAAGTTCTAATTGTCTGAAGCAATTAATAGATTGTGAGCACGGAAAAGGTAGGAAAATGAAATACTAATATTTAACTTGAACTAATACTTTGTGAATTGTAATGTTCTTAACCCATATTTTTCTTTTTAATAGAAGATCTTTGCGTGACATATGGTACATATTGGTTATTGAAGACGAAAAATGGTATTATAATCCTCTTGCAAAATGTAACAAAAAGTAATTATGAAGGGTGAAATAAGTGCAAAATGTGATTACAATTGTCAATCTGTCTCAAGACAAGGTTATAATAATAAGGTATGTTTGTTGTTGATTATATAATGACCGAAAAATTACAGTTTGGACTATATCAAAAAAGTATGAATTAATTATAATGTAATAAGAATTGTTAAGATTTTCTTAACTACTAATATGTCAGTAAATAACATAAAACTAGCATGTGGATCTAAAATAAAATTCACATCTCTCCTACTTTCCCTTCTTCCACCGATTTTTTCTCCATTATAACTTTTTCACTAACACACATAGCTAAAATAAACTTCTCACCACCTCTCTACTATACTTATAACCCACACAACTACATCATCCATTATGTATTCACCTACATTCTTTCTTTTAATCTTATAATTTAGAATTATATTTATATATATTATAACATTAACTATAAGAGTTACAGAAAACTTTTTTTGCAATCCCTCTGTCTTCCCCTAGGGTTTCTCTAGGCGCAAGTAGGAGTTTCAAATTTTAAACCTTCTTTTCGTGCAAAGTAAAGGTTTTCTGTTTGTTTAATTTGCTTTTCCTTGATCTTTCCACGTTGCTGTGGGTTATCCGGTGAGTATGGACTAAGAAGGAAATTCTGAACTTACCTAGAGAGGAGAACGCTATTAAGCTGCCCCGATGACGAAGAACGATAGTGTGAGTGAAGGAGCAGTTGAATCTTTGTCTTGTTGGGAAGTCGTATTGTCAAAACTCTTTAGTCTGATGGCCTCTCAGGGGAGTTGAAGGCGGCAGTGGAATGGGGAGCGGAGTTGCCAATTAGGGAGTATTAGCAGCATGTACTTATTTTTCATTCTTTCTCTATGCATGACAAATGAAGTTCTTGCAAGATGGGCCTGGTCTTCGTGGCTCAAGGATTTACAAGCAAATGATGTGGGTTCAAAGCTTGCTGAAATTGACCTTCTCCTCATTACCGTTTTGGAGTTAGGGCATGGAGACTCCTTTGAAATAGCACCTTAGCATGGCACAGTCCCTTGCTAAACGTATGGGGACGTTTGTCGAGTATAAATTCTATCACTTGGGTGGATGCAAATTCTCTGCTTCAAGTGGATTGCATATTGCAAACATTGAAACGTTGGGACGAATTGAACTTACGAAATGGCAATAAGGTGATTAAGTTTTCTCGAAGGCTAGAGATTTCTTTGCCATTCTGTGGTTGTTTAGACAACAATGCAACAATGTGATGAATTTGATGAAACACCAGCAGAGAACTGCCGTATGGTCCATGGGTTGAATCACACCCTAAAACGATCATATGGCCTTGCACCCGAAGGCTGAGGAGGAGTTAAATAAGCGTTCGTGCTGAACTTAAGGATGATTACAGGTGTCAATGTAGCCACTAGAGCTAATTGCGAGCGTATCGCTCAAGGAATAAGGCTCAAAGCTCTGTCTCTAAATGTAGATTTCTGGTACGGTGAGGGTCGAAAATATCATCTTAAGGACAATGAGAAGACAGATAATTAGGCAGGTTGCAACGTGTTGGCTGGACAATTTACTAGGCAGGTTGCAGGCCTCCTCTAGTTAGTGGTGATCCAAGGAGCTTTTACAAAGAGGTTTCGACTCATGAATGCAGGGACGGCGCGGGAGCCAGGATGACCTCATGATCAATGGATTTCCTCATGAGATTGCGAGGTTGGGATCCCAAGGGGGTCCAATGCGTTTGCGACGTGTTGGCTGATGGAAAATCCTCTTCTAATTTTTATACAAGAACATAAGTCATGTTAAGAGCTGTGACAGATAAAATGAAGCTGAAGTGTATCTGGGTATGCTCATTTGGGTGTAATGGTAAGGTAGACGTGAGGGGGGGGGGCATTGCCCTTTGTGGAAAGCTGATTGGTTGTTACCTCCTCTTGCTCGGCAAATTATATGTGCAGATATATAGCATGATGAGTGTTTGCTTGGCGGTTTCCGGCTTCTATGGGTTCCAGAAGAGCAATAAACATGCTAGTGGCTATTGTTACAACAGCTTGGTGATGAATAATTACCGAAGCGTGGGTAGTGGGGGTTGATTGGAACCTGTTGTTTATGGGCTTGCGCATAAACAGGGGGAGCTGATTTAATGTACAATTGCGGAATTATTCATGACATCGGACTCATGTGAATTGCTTGAACTCCTAATACTGGGTTACCTTTTCACTGGAATAATAACAATGGGGAGATATACTCCAAGGAGAGCTTGGACATATTTTCTTCGCAACCAAGCGCGGAGGTATCTATGAGGGTCCTGATGTTACATTTGGAGAGAAAGCACTCAGATATTTCGCTCATCTCTCAATGTTCGACAAGCGGTGAATAATCGAAGGAAAAGGAGGAAGAGGAAGCTTTCGGTTTGAGGAGAGTTGCTCGAGCAAATGCAGTACGGAGGCTGGTTTTCCAGGGTGGGAGGATGGCAGACGTTTGATACAAATCTGCTTGCACGACCAGACAGTTGTGTTCTTGGGGCAAAGAGAATTTTGGGGATGTCATAAAAGACTCAGGATTGCGACAGCACAAAATTGAAACATCTACTCATGACCAGGTTGCACACGGAGGATTTATTGCCACATCGAGCGGTGGAAGCGCGTATGGATGAACTGGAGAGAGGGAAAGAGGCTTATTGGAGGCCACGAAGCCGGCAGGAATGGCTGAGGCAGGAAATAAAAACAAGTTTTCCATACTAAAGCTGAACAAAGAACCCAACGATAAATTGGAGCTGATTAAAGATGTGGCGGGTATGTGAGAGTATGAAACCTGAGATCAGTGGAGGTTTGTTAGACTTTGAATAGAGCTTTCACAAATAGGAGAGCTGGAAGATGGAACTGCTCTATGCACAGTTAATCCTGTGCTAACAATCTATGGTGGAGGAGCGCAGCAGAGTTATAGGGATGAAGATTGGTGAGCTTTAAACAATGCACCCTACTAAGCCCGGGCACTGAATGGTTGTGCGCTATTTTATCAGAAATTCTGGTCGAAAGTTGGTCCTTGGAGTGTGTGCTAAGTGTTAGTATGTAAATGGCACTGATGATATTGCCATCTATAATCAGAACTTACATTGGCGTTATCCGAGAAAAGAAAGTGTGTGAGTCTCTGTGTGATTAGGGCCGATTAGTCTTATGTAATGCAATTTATAAGCTAGTTGCAACAAGTTTGGCCAATCGTTTTGGAAAAAGTTTCCTCCCTGATATATTCATGATTCAGAGTGGTTTGTCCCTGGAAGCTGATCACAGTAAACATTCCATGCTTATGATGTTCCATTATGCGCAAAAGAGGAGGAGACAGTTATCTTGGTTGAGCTTGATATGGATAAGGCATATGATAGGGGTTAGTGGTGTTTCCTGAGAAGATGGTGAATTAGCTCCCGACGATTTTGGAGATAATTATAGTTGTTGTGCTCTCTTTATCAATTCTTGTGAAGGCCAGCCGACAGGTCTTTTCGCCTCCCGGGGCTTCGTCAAGGGATCCGTTGTCATTTCATTGTTCCATCCTTGTCTGAAAGGGCTCTCTCTTTGACTACGAGAAGCGGAGGCTAACGAGAAACCATTGGGCTTAAATTGGCAAGAGTGGTCACCCCATTACATCTTTTTTTCAGATGAAGCTTACTTTTTCAGGGCACCGAAAAAGAGGTGGAGAATTCAGGAGATCACTGAACCCTATGGAAGCAAGCATCAGGGCAAAAAACATTTGGAAAAAATCGGAAGTATCTTTAAGCGAAATCTGGACCAAAACAGAAAATACCTTCCAGATGAGTTGTCTTTTAAAGGCCGTGATATCATGAAAATATTAGGTCTCCAACTTTTTGTTGAGGTCTAAAAAGGTGGTTTTCCACTCATTCTGGAAGGTCTTGAGAAGCTCAAGGGTTGGAAGGAAGGTTATCTTTCTAAACGGAGGGAGAGATATTGATAAATCAGTGGCTTCAAGCATTCCACATATGCATGAAGTGTTTGTCCATCACACCACGGCCATCTACACGGATTGAAAGTTTGCCGCAACCCTTCTTTTGGGGTCACGGAAAGATGAAGAGGAAGCAAGGGCTCGGTAAGGTGGGAGAACTTATAAATCGAAGAAAGGTGGTATGGGTTAGATTATGTAGCCTCAACAGGCATGTGGCAAGCAAGCTTGGAGAATATTGACGAGACTCATTCTTTGGTGGCCAAAATCCTACAGAGCAAATTTTCCAACGATTCTTTTCTCAAGGCCCGTCATAAAATCTAGCGGCTAGTTATAGACTTGGAGGTCTATTTTGCTCGTAGAGCCTATTGAACAGACAGCGCATTATTGGAGATGGCACTACGGAACTTTGGCTCGATCCATCGGGTGGTGGGCTGCAAACTTCAAGTCTAATTCCCTCGCCTAGCCACAGTTTAATGCATTGGTGAGTGATTGATTGAGAGGCCAATGGACAGTGACTATTCGTTTTATCTCGAATGGGAGGCTACACGCATAGCATGAAATTGTACAGATTTCCCTCCCAGATGAGTGGCTGGGTACCTTCGAAGAGAAGCCATAATTCAAGTGTTAGAAGTGCGTACTTCTAGCGGTTGCAAGCTAGAGAGGCACGAGAGTGCTTCTTCTTTCGAGGACCTTGATCACCTCTTGGCGCGAAATGTGGTCTGTTGGTGTTCCAAGAGAAAACCTTGTTGGAAGGTGTTGCAAGGAGGTTCCTGCTGTAGAAGATCATGGCTTGCGTGGATAGGTTGTGGAGAATTCTGCTAGTATGGTGTGCAGGCACAAGAGTCTATCAAGCAGTGCGTTGTTTCTTGTGCCTGAATGTGAGTTTGCGTGGAATGTTTCAAGGAGGCGGGTAATGTTGCAGAGTTTTGCAGACTTCTGTGACCTTAATGGTGGTGTGCCCAGTTCGTGAGTATGGCAAAATCGAATGGAGTGGGTGTGACTGTGGATGTCCATGTGGCTTTCGACTAATAGATGGTGTTTAATAAAAAAGGGATGCTTCTTTGTTTCTTGCTCGGCTCGAGGTACGGTGGGAAGATTGAGGAAGGCTTCTTGATGTCAGCTTCTTCTTTGGCTGTTTTTGGCTGGTTCAGGTGCTCACAACAACGCCTGGACCCCTCCTCCTTCTGGCGTATTCAAAGCAAACTCGGATGCCGCCGTGTTTGTGGATGGTTATGTGGGGCTGGGAGGGGTGGTCAGGGATGTGATGGGGGATATTATGCTAGTTGTGACGCAGCCTTTGAAGGCTCGGTTAGAGGTTGAMGTTGCAGAGGCAGCTGCTATGAGGTTGCTTGCTAAGGTGGCTTGGGAGTCGGGTTTGCGTGCTCTAATTTTGGAAACGGATAATCTTAAACTCTATCATGCGTTGCGCAAAGACTYCTTGGAGGCTTCTCCTTTTGGTAGATGTGTGCGGGATATTTTAAGTTATGCTAAAAGTTGTTCCTTTTACTCGTTTTCTTTTGTTCGTAAAAGTGGTAACAAGGTTGCCCACAAGTTAGCCAACATAAGTCGTTCTTATGAGTCTTTAAATGTATGGTTGGAGGAAGCCCCAAATGAGGTGCTTGTGGATGTAATCTCTGATATTTCTTAATWATTGATACCGCTTTTCCCGTCAAAAAAAAAAACATTTAACTATATTTTAAAAATACGGCTAATCATGATCAGAATTAATTAATCACGTTTTATAAAATTAGATATTTTACGGTATTAATATTTTTACAAAATTAGATATTTTAACTATATTTTAAAAATACGGCTAATCATGATCAAAATATGTCAAAATGAATGTCTATTTATAGAGAAAAAATAAATAAAGCCGTTGGTAATTTTTATTTATTTTTTTGAATTTTTTTTATTAGCYAAATAGCCYTTACAAAATTATAGACGTTGATGAACAGTGCTGAATTCTGATTGGCTGGTTGACTGATTGGGCCACGTGTCYCGCCCTGATTGGGCCGACTGATGCACCCAGTCAGCATCAAAAACTAGAATTTTTTTTGCTTTTCCCCTACCCAAAACGCTGCGTTTTGGGGAAAGGGAAAGGTAGACTCTTCTCAATACACTACGTTTTGGGTGTGGGAAAAGCAAAAAAAATTATATTTGCTGCCCAACATAGTGGGCCCCACTCCAGCACTGTTCGTCTTTATTTCTTCTCATGCCTTGTTCAGATTTGTTTTTGCTCGTGATCAATTCTTCAACTGTGCACTAGTGCACTTGATTTCCTTGTATTATTTCTTGCCATTTCGATCATGATCATAAACTCCAAGCACCAYTGTGAGTGCTCTAAGCAAGATATTTAAGGCAAGTTTTCACAAGTAAGATATATCATAACAAACAACAAAAAAGCGSCTTAGCTATCTACTGTTCATAATGAARAGTGTTTTACCCATTTTGCCCATGCCATTTGGTTTTTGTTTCTGATGCTTCCATTTATTGTCGTTTTGTTCCTACCCTTAGATGCTTTCTTCCTAAAAATCCTTTCTTCGACATTCATCCTGTATTCTTGTTTCCTCCTTCAAGCTTTCCTCTTTCGCCTCCGTTTTCCCCACNTCACAGAATTTGGCTCAACTTAACAAAGTCCACTCACCACTGAACTAAAGCAACTTTATCAAAAATATCATGTGCTCACTTCCTTTTGACACTTTTTTTTTTTWAAAAAAAAAAACAAATTTTTTGGGCCTCCTGGTGAGTCACTTGATCCAACAGGACATATAGGAGGTCCGCCACTAATGATAATAGTGTTAGATTGTAGGAATGGAGAAGCAGAGTGGCGATGATAGTGCTAGATTGTAGGAATGGAGAAGCAGAGTGATGATGATAGTGCTAGATTGTGGGAATGGAGAAGTAGAGGAGTAATAATGTTACTCTAGCTTAGGATAAGATGATAGACTTAGAATTAGAAGAGACTTATTGTATTGAAGAATAGGAAATACGGTTGAGGTAGAAGTAGTACATCATAGATATTTTGATTTTATTTTCACCTTTTAATTTTATTCTTCTATTCTAGTTTACTTAGTGGGAAAGAGTTAGAAAAGACCTGAAACAGTTGGATTTGCAAGAGAATGAGGTTCTCGATCGTAGAGTGTGGAGGAGGAAAATCTATGTGGATGACCTCCCGGAATAATCACTTTTGGTTCATGTTAGCCGACCCCTCATATGGGATTAAGTGTTTGATTGATTGATTTTAGTTTACTTAGTAAATAGTTTGTGGGTTTGACCTAGTCAAAACACCAAATTAAATACTCCGTAACATTTTTCATCTTTAATAATAGACTAGTTTACTCAGAAAAGTGATAATTGAAGAGTGAAATTTATGAAAAATATATCAGGAAATAAAGATTTAAAACATGTTTAATGCATAATTAACGATAAATAAGCTACTGTAGTTAAAACATGAGTTATTACACCTTGCAACAATTTCCTATTTTGGAAATTCACAATTTGCTGCAACAAACAAAACCTTTCCAAAAGCAGTAAACAAAATTGGGCCAATTTACAATTATACCCTTTATTGTTGTAATCTACTTCAACTAAGTCGCACAACATTTTTTTTTTTTTTTACGGGAACTTCACATGCAAGGTGTAGAAAATCAAAACCAACTAACCAAGTTGGCACACTTTCTTCAAAACCAATTAATCCCAATTGAGTTGCACGTTAAAAAAACGCCTAGGAGATTGTGCAAAGTGGTTTCTTCCATGAATTTGAAAATAGAGAAAATACTAACTTTTAAGTATTCACAGAAAAACGATCACTTTTACTTTAATCATCTATTTTGTGAAAGTTTAATAACGTTCATAATGAAATTATAGATTTATCACCCAAATTTCATATACTTCATCCGTTTCAGGAAGGTTGCTTCACTCCATAAAATTCGTAAATCGAGGCAATATTTGGAAGAAGTAATTAGATAGGGAAAAGTTAAGTGAGCCCCCACAAAAAAGAGAGACTAAAAAGTATTGATGAGTATTTTAATAAAGTAGGTGGAAAAAAACAGGGTGCGTTCTTTTCAACTTATTTGTACTCATCTGAACTTATTTAAACTTATTCGAACTTATCTAAACTTATTGATACTTATCTGAACTTATCTGAATTTATTAGAACTTATCTGAACTTATTTTGTGAGAGGAAAAAATAATGATTATACTTATTAGTACTGAACTTAACTTAATTTATCCGAACTTATTGATACTTATTTGAACTTATCTTATTCAATAAGTACTAAAAATAAGTTGAAAAGAATAGGGTCATAATGTGATCCCCATGAAAAAGTGAGATTAAAAGGAGATTTGCGAGTATTTAATTGTGGTCCCCAACCTAAAAAAGAATAAAATGAAAGTGGTGTATCCTTTGTGAAACTTCATTTTAAAGAAAGTGATGCAACTTTTCTAAAACGGAGGAAGAAGTATTATCATAATGAACATGTACAACAATGCACTACTTTATTATTGTGAAACAATTCCTAATAGATAGATCAATCTATCTCTATTATATAAGCCAAAGGGGAGCAATGGTGTCCCCCCTATGAAATTACCTAGGTACCCTTAATGATTTGACTATTTTAAAAATATATATTAAAATTCAAATATAGCTATAAAAACTTAACACTAAAAATGGAAATAATTGCTCACAAGTTTAATGCATTTATTCTAACAAAATAAATATGAAAATTATACCATTAAATTATTTAATCAATTAATACACAATTAAGTACTCTTTATTACATATAAACAAATAATATCAAGTTCAATCTATTCAAAAGACAAATAGTTGTTAAAACATGTATGAACAAACCAAAGTATACATTAATGAAACTATACTACTCCGTATTATTTTACATAAAAATTCAAACAAATGAGGTGGGAGACCTAAGTCAAAAAGACACAAGGCAATGTAACTAGAAATTAAAATGTTTAACATTTAATTTTTTACTTTTAGCAATTATGCAAAAAAAGAAAAAATTTATCGCATAAAAAATATTCAAGCACGCATCGCATGCATCAAATACTAGTATTCTATACTATAAGACAAGCGGATCAACGTGGAGTTGACATTTGTCACTCCTTGATTCGTTGTTTTATAGTATAATATAATATTTTTATTAAAATTATTATTAACATATTAATCTTTACTATTTTTATTGTAATGATTCTATTTCTAAATATTAACTAATATAATCATGTTATATGACTCATGCATATTATCAAGGAAAACTTCTAAACTAACCATACAATCAATATTGGATTTGATTTCTACTTTTCTACATACGAACAATCGGGTGACATAGTATGTGAAGAAAAACACATACTATTCTTGCCATAAAAAACTACTAGAAAATAGAAATACAACCGGATATATTTTGTCATATTATAAAATCAATACACGGATATATTCTTGCATTATTAATATTTTAAAACAAATGGAGAAAAAAATAGTCTTGCCATATTATATCAATATTATATTGTTTTGTTAATATAATCAGGATATATAAAATTGTACGAGCATTATAACAATCAGATATATTCTTGCCAAAGTTGAAGGTTGGGATTAAATATCATTTATGAATGATCTAATATAACTACAACGCATGATGCTATAATTTTACATATTTCATGCATTGCTGGGATATATAAATTTTCATGCTTGCTATATTTTCTTTGGCTTTTGATGCGCTATAATTTCTTAGTTCTTACGATCCTTTCCGTAATAATGTTCCGTAAATTATATAATATATATATTCTGTGATCTTCTACCTTAGTCATTGAATAGTATTTTTCTGCTATAATTGTTTTGTATTCTATTCTTACCCATATATAATATATATAATAGTTTTTTATGTGCACGCGATGATGCTTAGGCTTATGAAAAATTGTGAATTTCATCATTAAAAATAATTATAAAGTATGTATAAGAAATAAATTGTTTATAGCTAATTAGTAATAATTTTATTGAATAGTTTTTTTTAAATATGACTTGAAATTCAAATAAAAACATTAATGCTATCATTCATTGTTTAAAGCTTTCACTAATTAAGTTACATAAAGAATATAATTTTCATTTTTAATCACATAATAAGCAAAGGGTAGTTTAGACACTAATTAAAATTTTCAAATTATTAGGGATAAAAGACTTTTTATGAGGGGGGAACATCTTCTCTCCTTACCCTTATATAATAGAGATATATTTATATATAGATAGACATTATATATATTGACGTGAATAACCAATAACATATGTAATAAATTTTCCTATCATATCAAGTTTTATTGAAAATGACATCAATTCCAATTTTGAAATTACTATACCAGTAGAAAGATCGTGGAAGATAATTTCAGAATCGTGCGACAATGGTACCAACCAGCTTATAACAATCCTAAGATTGTTTGATTCAATTGATTAATTTGGTTGATCAAAAGGTAACATCTATATGTTACATCAACAATGTTTAGTTTTTTAAACGATGCAATTTTAAAAACGATATTGGTGTTTTTTTTTGTAGGGATAAAAATTCAAGCAAGTATTAAGAACACTCATATCAGTCGATTTGAAAACTTGTGAACTGACAGTTCAAATACTCCAGTGTTATTGTCTTCATTTGGTAATGGGGTAAATAATACAGGCAAACATAGAGCGAGCAACTGACCATGCATATAAAGTGATATTCTTTGGAAAAACTCAAGTCAAGGAATGTGAAGAAATAAAGAACTTCATACATGGTTTTGAATTTGTCCTTTGACATTCTCCTCTAGAAACGAAATCGATGACGTTTTATATTTAGTGGGTAAAGTTATTATTTTTAATTGAAGAAAATATTTATATCTTAATAATAGGCGTTATTACAAACAGAACAGAAACAACAGAATATAAGTAATTAACAACTATTAAAAGAATAAGCGTATAATATGCAATACAGTAACACAACATAATGTGTACGATGCTGCTACGCATTAGTGATGTATATTTATACTACAGTAGAGTGCAGTAACATGTAGATATGACACGAGTATAAGCGTATAAAGCGTATAATGTTACTCGTATAGACCTGTTGTTTTATGAATATCCTAATTGAATCATGTAACATTAAAGTAGAATGATCCTTTACTATTTTAATCTGTAATACTTATTTTTGTACTTAAGACGTTTTGGAGAAGTAACTGGCATGGGCGATCCCGGACTATGGAATGAATGGTACAGAACAATATCATACAATGTTGTCGCTCGAGTTGGAATGACTTGGATAGTAAGGATTTATTACAATTTATTAAAAGAAATTGTACATAATTAATAGGTTAAATATTAAGTTGAGTGTTTTATTAATTTATTAATTGTCAGTAAGAACAGTTGAATTGTACTTTATGGGGGAAATATGCGAGGAAATGATGAACTTCAAAAATCACACGTCATAAGGATCGCATGTGTGCCATATCAATTTGCTAAGATTAAGAATTTCAGAGGTTATTCTATCTTTCTCTTATTTTAAATATAGAATAATAATATGTATGTGAATATTTTTATGTTTGCGAATTTTAATAAGATTAATAACACTACTAAGCACTTATTCTAATTTAGATAACGTCTCTTTTATCAAATTCCTATTGCAACTAAAGTTATCATCATAGAGAAATATCCTGAAATTCCAGATTATAAGAAAGGTTCCGAAATAAATACTAACTTTATTAGATTATTGAAATTATATTGCAAGAAGATTTTTATCATTTCATTGATAATAGTCTCTTTATCAATTAAAATATAACCTTTATTGCTTAATAACATGTTATTTTGTTGTCTTTTAGAATGATGAGGGAGATGAGTCGCATTCTGAACGTGTGTTTACCGTATTAATTATTATTTATAAAACGATCTTAGTCCTTTCAAAAATATACATAGTAAAAGGGGCGAGAAAGGTCGTCCACAGGGAGATTATACTATATAATACTCAAAATTCAACCTAAATATATATATAATTATATATATATAGATAAGTATATATATAAATATAATAATTTATATATATATTATATATATATATAATATATATATATATATATATATATAATATATATTATATATATATATTTATATATATATATAACAAATTTACACTACTCACATATTTACGATTATGGGGGGTTTCAGTTGTGAATTATTAATATGAACACTCTCTATTACTATTCACAAGCGACAAACTTGACGATTTCATTTATACATTTACTTTAATTCACACTATTGATAAATATTAATCAATCAATCCTACGAAACTAACCATTTTAAACTGACTAACTGTAGAGCTAAGATTAACAAAGATCCCTATCTCCGCTTATAGAAATCAAAATTGAACTAAGCCGATTGCTCTAACAATCTACTAACACAATATGATCGAATTGTATGAATTAGAATTGAAGCATTATAAACTAGGAGAACATCATAGTCTAATTATTTCAATTCACATAAATGAAATTATTTAGATTGATTTTGCTCTCTAATTTTAAGCAAACCATATGCGACTAACCTAAATTAGGGTTATTCATATACGATTTAAACTAAGCCAAATGTAATAAAGATAGAATTGATTCACAATCCACACTTGAAAGATAAGGATCATGTCAATATTGCAAAGTTAACAATCAAGAACATAGCAAATTGCAAATAATCATTACTTGAAAAATAACGGTAATTAATAATCCATAGATTATCAATATTTCAATCAAAGTATTCCATCAATAACAAGTAATCAATCAAGTAATAATATAAAATGAGTAGAAAAAGAGTTATTAAATGTCTCCCAAGATCAAAACGAATGAATTCGGCTTCGCCCCTTTGCGATTCACCGTCGATCTTGTTCAAGCTTGGGAATTGAAGACTAAAAGACTTCTTCCATGGTACTTTCTTCACAATTCAAACTTAAACAACTGATACGACTACAGCTTGAACTCCTGCTCTTGTGTGACTTTCGCTAAGTTGTGTTGTTGTTTGTTTTGAGGGTACGTAGCGAAATATATAACTTCATAAGGAAGCGGGGATTTCCGGAAATCCTCTGCATCTTGTATATCAAGCATGATATGTGGAGATTTGGATATTTGGGAGTTTAGCCTTCTCCATTTTTTTTTTCGTTTTACACGGCACTGCCACGTTCTCATTCTTTCACAGCTTTATCTTGTTTATTTTTATTCTCTTTATTTTTTCTGCCTGTATACTTCTGTTTGTTTAACTTGACGTGATCTTGGTTGCATTAGTTTGGTTTGCTGAGTCCATGTTTGTGGTTATCGTCTTGTATGGGTTACTTGCGTTTTGTTGTTATATAGGTTATTCAGCTTCTGGTTAGTGGTGCGTATGAGAAAAGGGTTTGTCGAAGGCCTTTTCTCCTTTATTTCCCTACAAAAAAGCAAACATCACTATTAATGTTTAATGTGTCTCATAAAAATGATATAGAATAACTTCACGGTATATAATAAACTCTATTTAGTAAGTAATGTTTAGATTTGGCGATTAAGAGACTCAATATTAGAGGACTAAAATATCATATATTATACATTTAATTGCTACCTTCAAAGAGTGGTTTACTCATTTATTCAGTCATTACTTTGAATACATAACTGAGAGTTCTTAAAATTGTCTAAGAAGCATAGATGAGGTTGGATGAGACGGAGAAGGTAGGGTAAAGAATGGAAGTATAATAAATATTTAACTTGAACTACTCTTTGAATTGTAATGTTCTTAAACATGATTTTATCTATATTAATAATAGGCATTGTAGATTACTCAATCTTTATTGGTGATTTATATTGTGTTTAGCCGGTATTTATTTGTGTATTGGAAGACGAAATGGTATATACATTCACTGGCAAAGAACTTGTTAACGAAAAAAGTTAATTTATGAAGTGGTTGGAAAAGTATTAGTGCTCAAATGTGATTTCATTGTCAAATCTGCTCAAGAAGGTATATAATAAATAATATGTTTGGGGTTGTTGATTTTATATAGCGAAATGAACCGAAAAAAATTACATGGTTTTGACTTATATGCCAAAAAAAAAAGTATGAATTAATTATTATGTCATATGAATATGTTAAAGGATTTTCTTAACTAACTAATATGCACGTAAAATATTATAAGACCACTAGCACTTMTGATCTAAAATAAAAATCCTCACATCTCTCTCCTACTTTCTCTCTCTTCCCACCCAATTTTTCCTCACATTATACTTTTTCACTACACCAATGCTAAAAAAAACTTCTCACCACTCTCTTTCCTACTATACCTTATACCCCACCACAATACACATCATCATTTTATGTATTCACCCATCATTTCTTTTAATACTTATAATTTATGAAATTATGATTTATAATTAATTATTAACATTTAACTATAAGAGTTACACACTTTTTTTGCAATCCTCTCTTTTCCTCTCTAGGGTTTTCCTTAGGCGGCAAAGTAGAGTTTCAAATTTTACCTTCTTTCGCTGCAAAGTAAGGTTTTCTGTTTGTTTTAATTCTGCTTTTCTTGATCTTTTCCCACGTTTGCTGTGGTTATCGTCGTGAGTATGGATCGTATAGAAGAAAAATTGCTGAACCTTACCATGACTGAGGAGGAAGACGCTATTATAGACTGCCCCGATGACGAAGAAGATAGTGTGGTGAAGGAGCAGTTGCATCTTTGTCTTGTTGGGAAGGTATTGTCAAAAAACTCTTTCAGTCTTGATGCCCTTCAGGGGAGCTTGAAGGCGGCATGGAATTTGGGGAAGGGAGTTGCAATTAGGGAGATTAGCAAGCATGTACTTATTTTTCAATTCTTTTCTATGCTTGACAAAATGACAGTTCTTGAAGATGGGCCATGGTCTTTCCGTGGCTCACCGATTATACTAAAGCAAATTGATGTAGGGGTTCAACCCTCTGAAATTACCTTCTCCTCTATTCGTTTTTGGGTTAGGGCATGGGACGTGCCTTTGAATAAATGCACCCTTGCAATGGCAAAGTCCCTTGCTAACAGTATGGGGACGTTTGTCGAGTATGATAATTCTGATCCACTTGGGTGGAGCAAATTCTTGCGCTTTCAAGTGGATATTGATATTGCCAAACCATTGAAACGTTGGACGCGAATTGCAACTTCGAATGGCAATAAGMTGATTAAGTTTTCTTACGAAAGGCTAGCAGATTTCTGCCATCTCTGTGGTTGTTTAGGACACACAATGCAACAATGTGATGAATTTGATGAACACAACCAGCCAGCAGAACTGCCGTATGGTCCATGGTTGAAATCACCACCTAAACGATCAAGGCCTTTGCACCCGAAGGCTGAGGAGGAGTTTAAGCGTTGTGCTGAACTTAAGGAGAGTTTACAGGTGCAATGTAGCCGTACTAGAGCTAATTCGAGGCAGTACGCTCAAGGAAATAAAGGCTCAAAGCTGCTGTCCTCTAATGTAGATTCTGGTACGGTGAGGGTCGAAAATTATCATCTTAAGGACAATGAGAAAGCTGAGATAATTGGCAGGTTGTCAAAACGTGGTAGGCTGGAAAATCTTACTAGGCAGGTTGAGGCCTCCTTAGTTAGTGGTGATCAAGAGGATGCTTTTACAACAGAGGTTTCGACTCATGAAATGCAAGTGGACGGCGCGGGCAGCCAGGATGCCCTCCATGATCAATGAATATTCTCTCATGGAATTGCCGAGGGTTGGGGAATCCCAAGGCGGTCAATGCGTTGCGACGTGTTGTCTTGAATGAAAATCCTCTTCTAATGTTTATTATACAAAGAAACTTAAGCTCCATTGTTTAATAGCTTTGACAGAATAAAATGTAAGCTGAATGTAGGCGATGCTCACATGTTGGTGAATGGTGAAGGTAGACGTCGTCAGGTGGGTGCATGCCCTGTTTGTGAAAGCTGATTGGGTTGTACTCTTCTCTCATTGCTCCGCAAATTATATGAGCAGATATTACTAGCAAGTGATGGTGTTGCTGGCGGTTCACTGGCTCTATGGTTCCCAGAAGAAGCATAATAAACATGCTACGTGCCAGTCTGTTACAACACGCTTGTGGTGCATATAATACGAAAGCCTGGGTTAGTGGGGGTGATTGGAACCTGTGTTATGGCTGCGATAACAGTGGAGAGCTGATTTTAGATGACAACTTGCGTGAATTATTTCATGACACTCTGGATCTCTGATGAATGCTTGACTTCCTTATACGTTTACCCTTTTCACTTGAATAATAACCAAAGTGGGAGAGTAACCTCCGAGAGAGTGCTTGACATATTCTTCGCCAAACCAAAGGCTGGAGGGGCTATCTGATGGGATGTCTTATGTCTCACATTTGGAGAAAAAAGCACTCAGATCATTTACCGCCATTTCTCAATGTTCGACAAGCTTCTGAATAATCCGAAGGAAAGGAGGGAAGAGGAAGCTTTTTCCGGTTTGAGGAAGATGTGTCTCGAGACAATGCATTACGAGGTGGTTTTGCATGCGTGGAGGATGGCAAACGACTTTGATACAAAATCTTGCTTGCTACTCCAAAAGTTGTGTCTCTGTGGAGCAAGAGGAATTTGGGATATGTCCATAAAGAGTCAGGATGCGAGCCAGCAAATAATATACTTCCATGACCAGGTGACACGGAGGATGTTATTGCCCAAATCAGCGGTTGGATGCCGCGTATGATGCAACTGGAGGAGAGGGAAGAGGCTATTGAGAGCAACGAAAGTCGTGGCAGGATTGCTGAAGCTAGTAGATAAAAACACAAGTTTTTCCATATAAGCTGAAACAAAGAACCCAACGAAATAATGTGAGCTGAATTAAAAATAGTGCGGTAATCTGTTATAGTGAGAACCTGAATTGGAGGTTTTTTTAGACATTGTTGATAGACTTTCACAAATTTCAGGAGAGCTGGTAGATAAACCTGCTCTCCACAGTTAATCCTTGTCTTACGAATCCTATGGTGCATGGACTGCAGCAGGTAGTATTCACGGTGGAGAGATTGATGAGGCTTTAAACCAGATGCAACCGCTACAAGCCCCGGCTCCTATGGTATATGCGCTGCTTTTTTATCAGAAATCTGGTCGAAACTTGTCCGGAGTGTGCTAAAGTGTTAGCTATGTTAAATGGCACTGATTGATATATGGCTCTTATAATCAGACCTTCATTGCGTTAATCCGAAAAAGAAAGTGTGTGAGTCTTATCCTGTGATTTTAGAGCCGATTTAGTTTATGTAATTCATTTATAGCTAGTTGCAAAAGTTTGGCCAATCGTTTGAAAAAGTTGCCTCCCTGATATTATTCATGAATTAAGATGTGGTTTTGCTCCCTGGAAGGCTGTATCACAGATAACATTCTCATTGCTATCGATATTTTCCATTTATTGCCAAAAAGAGGAATGGAAAACAGGTATCATTGGTTGAAGCTCTGAATGATAACGCATATATAGGGTTGAGTGTTTCTGAGAAGTTATGAGTGAAATTAGCTTCCCGCAGAGTTTTGTGAAAGATAATTTATGATGTTGTGCTCTTCTTTCTCTATCAATCTTGCTGAGATGGCCAGCCAGACAGTCTTTTTAAGCTTCCCGGGGCCTCGTCGAAGGATCCGTGTCACCTTTCATTGTTCATCTTATTTGCTGAAGGTCTCTTCTTCTTTTGCCTACGAGAAGCCGGAGCTAAACAGAAAATCCATGGGCTAAAATTGCAAGAGTGTCACCCGCATCTCCACTTTTTTTTGTCAGATGACAGCTTACTTTTTGTCAGTAGGTACCGAAAAAAGGTGTGGAGAATGTTCACGAGTCCTGTCACCTATGAAGCAGCATCAGGCAAAACTGAATTTGAGAACAATCGGAGTATTTTTAGCCGACAATCTGGTATCCAACAACAGAAAATATATCCTTCAGATGAAGTTGTCTTTAAGGCGTTGATACTCATGAAAAATATTTAGGTGCTTCCCTAACTTTTGTTGGAATGGGTCTAAAAAGGTTGTTTTCCAATCTTATTCAGGTAAGAGTCTGTGACAGAAGCTCAAGGGTTGGATGAGGAAGGGTTATCTTTCTCAAGCGGTGCAAGATATGATATATTAAATCCAGTGGCATCAACATATTCCCACATATGCAATGCAGTGTTTCTCCATTCCCTACGGCCAACTTAAACGAGATGAAAATGTTATGCCGAAACTTCTTTTGTTGGCGTCTAACGGACAAGATGAGAGGAAGCAAGCTTGGTAAGTGGGACAAACTATAAATCGAAAAGGAAGGTGGTATGTCAGAATTATGTATGCCTCAACAGGCATTGGTTATGCAGATAGCAAGCTTGGAGAGAATATTGACTAAGACTCTCATTCTCTTGTGTGGCCCAAAATCTGCTTTCAGAGCATAATTTTTTCCAAAACTTCTTTCTGCAGGCCCGTTTATAAACTCTACGGCTAGTCTGATTACTGGTAGGGTCTATCTTGCTCATAAGAACCTTATTGATACAAGGAGCAAGGCGCATTATTGGAGATGGCACTTAGTACGGACATGGCTCGATCCATGGTGGCTGGGCTGCCAACTTCGAGCTGATTCCCCTCTGGTCCTACCCACTAGTTGATGCCCCTATTTTGGGTGGAGTGACTTTGATTGAGAGGCCATGGAACATGGAACCTTTATTTTTCCGTTTGTATTCTCGGCTAATGGAGCTACCGCTATAGCTATGAGAATTGTACCAGATTTCCTCCGCCAATGTATGGATTCTTTGGGACCGTATTTCGAAAAGAGGCCCTATTCGAGGTATGAAGTGCGTACTTCTAAGCGTGCAAGTAGAAGAGCACGGAGTGCTGCTTCTTCGAGAGACCTTGATCACCCTTTGTGCGGAAAACTGTCGGTTCTGCTGTGTTTCCTGCCTCAAGAATAACAAATCAACTTTGTTGAAGGTGTTGTGCAAGCCGAGGTCTCCCTGTTAGTCAAGATCATCTGGCGTTTGCGGTTAGTATGGTTGTGATGAATTCTGCCCTAGTTGTGGCGAGGCCAAGGAATCTATCAAGCATATGCGTTGTGTTCTTTGTCCTGATGCTAGTTTTGCGGGAAATGTTTCAGTGATGCGTGGTAACTTTGAGAGTTTGCACCTCTGACCTTATGGGACTGGCCTGACCCAGTTCTCGAGTATGCAAAAATCGAAGAGTGTGGTCTGAACTTGAGTCTCCTGTGCTTCGACGTTAATAGCAATAGGTCTGTTTAATAAGAAAAGGATTGCTATCCCTGTCGCCTGCTCGGGCTCGAGAGTACTGTGGAAGAGTATGAGAAGGCTTCTTCTGATGGTCAGCTTCTCTTTGGCGTGTTCAGGTGCTCACAACAACGCCTGGACCCCTCCTCCTTGTCTGGCGTATTCAAAGCAAAATCGGAATGCCGCCGTGTTGTGGATGTTCTATGTGTGCTGGAAGGGTTGTCAGATGTGATGGGGGATATAGTATGCTAGTTTACGCAAGCCTTTGAAAGGCTCGGTTAGAGGTTGAGGTTGCAAAGGCAGCTGCTATGAGGTTGCTGCTAGTGTTGGCTTGGGGTGGGTTGCGTGCTCTAATTTTGGAAACGGATAATCTTAAACTCTTTCATGCGCTTGCGCAAAAGCACTACTGTGAGGTTCTTCCTTTGTAGATGTGTTGCTGTATTTTAAGTTATTGCTAAAAGTTGTATCCTTTTACTCGTCTTTCTTTTTTCATTAAATATGTAACAAGGTTGCCAGATTAGCCACATAGCGGTTGTCTCTTATGCAGTCTTTAAAAGTATGGTTGGTGGAACCCCAAATGAGTGCCTTGTGGAGTAATCTCTGATATATTCTCTTAATTATGATACCGCTTTTCCTGGCAATAAAAGAATAAAACATTTAACTATATTTTATATAAATACGGCTGAATCAATGATCAGAATTAAATTATATCATGTAATCTGAGGGTTATATATATAATTAGAGTATTGTTTACGTATAATATTTTTAAAAATTAGATATCTTTAACTATGATTTTAAGGAAAACGGCTAATCATGATTCAAAATATGTCAAATAATGTAAATGTTCTATTATAGAGAGATCCAATAATAATAACAGCCTTTGGTAATTTTGATTTATATTTTGGAATTTTTTTATTATGTGCAAAAATGACCATTACAAAAATTAGTAGACGTTGGTATAACTTATAGCTGAATTAGCTGATTGAGCTGTTCGAGCTGAATGTGGGGCCACGTGCGCGCCTTCCGATGAGCGCCGCATCTGTGACGTTCCAGAACTGTGAAAAACATGGAAAAATTCTTTTATTTTTTAACTTTTTGGGGGGGCGTTTTTTTTTTACCCGCTATCCCAAAGACGCTCGTTTGGGAATTGGAAAGGTAGACATCTTCGTACAATCACTACGTTTTGGGCTGTGGGAAAAACGCAAAAAAAATTATCTAATTTGGCTGCACCCACAATAGTGGGCGCCCCTCCAGCATCTGTTCGTCTTATATCTTCTCATGCTTTTGTTCAGATTTGGTTTTTGCGTCCGTGATCAATTCTTCAAACTGGGTTTGCAAGCTGCACTTGATTACCTTGTATTATTTTTGCCATTTCGATCTATGATCGAATAAACGCCAAGCACCAATCGTGAGTGCTCTAGCATAGATAATTTAATGCAAGATTCAAGATGTAGACATAATCATAACAAAGCAAACAAAAAAGCGGCTTAGCTATCTACTTCATAATGAACAGTTGTTTTACCCATTTGCCCAGCCATTTGGTTTTGTTCTGATGCTTCCATTTATTGTCGTTTTGTTCCTACCCTTAGATGCTTTCTTCCTAAAAATCCTTTCTCGACATTCATCCTGTATTCTTGTTTCCTTCTTCAAGCTTTCCTCTTTCGCCTCCGTTTTGTCCCCACCATTTCATTCAATATTTTTAAGAATGCGTCGTTTAGGCGCTTCAATCGAGTGGGCGGTTGTCGAATCACCGCATGCACCCAGGGCGCAGGAAGCATCTTTGGGCGCAATATTGGAAATGGGTGTGTGATCTTGTGTTTGTTGTTGAATTAGGGGTTGGAATTCACTATATTGAACTTTGTTGGTACTAATTTATGGTTTCTTGTTCTTTTCTCTGTTTTGTTCATCCAATCATGTTTAGGGTGTGTTGAATTGATGATGAATTGAATGATTGATAAATTAATTGGAGTTGTGACATTGGAGAGAAGATTTCGTCTTAAGGTTAAGGCTCATATCAATCAAGAACTCATACATCTTTTACTTTCTTTAGGATGATGCATACCATATGTTCGATAAAATGCCTAAGAGAATTTCATATTTTGCTAAAGACTTCATCTTTAAATACGAGTACATAATCTAATAATAACTCTTACATAAATACAAATCCCACCTCCACATTTTCCCTCCCAAATTTTCCCTCCCAAACACACCTTATTAATTATTACATTAAAAAAAATGGTAAAAATTATAATGAATATTAATAAATGTGTTTTTTACTAAAATTTTATATATTTATTAAATATAGAAAACATAACAAAATTTGAAAACCAAACTCTATTATAAAAATTTAAAAAATAAATTTTGATCTTAATTTAGAGCATTTGTTATTTTAATTAAAAAATCGAGCAAGATGCTCGGGGATTATTCAGGTATTTTATACTAAAGCAATCCCCACTAACATAATTTTTTTCCCTCCAAACTTATCTGCTTTTTTATTTTATGTTTTTACATTACCATTTATTCTTTAGTAATTCCTAGATACACTTATTCATTGTGACATTTTCTAATCATATTGTGCAAATAATTTTTAACTCCATATTTTTAAAAACTAAAGAAATAATTCAATTTGATTTGTTTATCATTTTTCAAATTTTAACTAATAGTTTTGTTACTAAGACGGTAAGACCCCGTTCTTTTAGGATGAAGTAAACTAAATTAAATTGGAGAAAATTGAAGTTGGCTGAAGTTAGTTAAATTGAAGTGGGTTGAACTCAAATCAATTGAACTAAATTGAGCTTGAGTAAATCGAGCTGAGCTYAAGTAGCTGAAATAGAAGTGAGTTGAAGCAGCTAACTGAGTTGAACTGAACTGAAGTTGGATGAAGTGAGCTGAATTGCTGAAGAAATTGACTGAAATGAAATACCATAAAATTAAGCTCTAAAGAATAGGGCTTAACTCATATTGTATTTCTTATCTTTTTTGACAAGCATATTGTATTTCTTAATTACAATTATGCTTTGTTTAGATTGTATCATTCCATTTCAAATGATAGAATTGAGAGAATTATAGTGTTTGGATATTCAACAATTTCAAATGAGGAAGTTTTCCAAATTCTAGAATTATRAATCAAGTAATAAGCCGTAAGGATCGGATTTCAAATGACAAAAGAAATCATGTCATTTGAAATAATCAAATTCTATAATTCAAATGATGCATCCCAAACACAACCTTACTTAAATTGAAAATCCGAGCATTTGGTCGGGTATTATCTAGTTGTCATATATTTGAACAACTGAAATATCAATTTAGTTCTTTTGCATTTGTATTCATGTGGGATTCTGGGATTGAAACTCATAGCTAAAGATATGCATTTCTTAATAATCATTTATTCAGATGGGTTATTCTGATATAAGTTCATTTGCTTAAATACTTTGGGAGGTTGTTCCTTTTTTCAAAAAAAAAACTTATGTTGTAGTCCACAATATATGATGACCTGTGTTTCAGTGCTAATTTCTGTCATTGCTTATCATCTTGTTTCTAATGACATCCTGTTATAATTTTTCTGTTGCAATGTCTTCTTTCTTGTATTTCTAAACTATAAACTGCCTTCTCTTTTCAATTGATTAACTTCTATTCTGATGTTGTTGTGCATTTTGTTTAGATTAATTTATTTACATTGGGTTGATGATAAGCTTGAGTGCTTAAATTGCTTGGCTGATGAGCTTCATTTAATTTCTTTGAAAAATGTGTTTGAGTGTTTATTTGTTGAGTGTGATAAAATGCAAGATTTTCATCATTTTTGTTGAGTGTGACCTGTGCTAATGCTGATGTTGTGTGCTCAAGATTAGATGCCGGTGCCAAAACTATTCATCTTGGGAATTAGAAACTTGATTTGATGTTTAGTTGCATTTCATAAACTCTAATCTGTTGTTTAGGGAGCGGGTTTTGCAATGAACTATTGGATTTTTTCATATTTTTGAGGACCATTAGAAGTAGATGGAATTACAAATCATACCATTGCCAAGTTTCCTTGTTGAAAAGACTAAGAAAAGGTAGTATAATTCAGGAATCTTCAACCACTAACTTTTCCTTTTCTTTTTTGTGTTTCTGTCTTCCAGTATAACATGTTGTCAGAAGTTATGCTTTAGCCTTTACTTGTGAATTATTTGATATTAATGTTAAGCTTTATTGTCATGAGCATGGGACTATGGAAGAACATCTTTTTAGAGCTATGTAATTTTGTGTTAGAGCATTTGAGCATGAAAACTGAAAGCAAATTTTGTTTTAGATTCTTGTTTTCACAATGCTCTTAGGCTGAAAATTTCATACGGTATGATAGTGTGCTTTAGAATGAATGAAAAATAAAATAACAATAATCTCCCAAACTAAATTTTTTATGTGTATGCACTCTTTATTTAGACGACTTGGCTAACTATAGACTGATTCACTTATGTTGTGTATCGTTATATTGCCAATATATATTAACATAGACATTAACATATTAGTTGTTTTTATAACATATCAGTTGTTTATATAACGTTTCTTTTGCAGTTCTGTAGCACGATTAAAAAAGGAGCTCAAGATGTATATATTACGGCCTTATTCCTGTGATTGCAGAGGTATCTTCTCGATTAAACCATGGTTCGATGTAATTAGCTGTTTTATACTTTTAAATCGTAGGAAAAGGAAAGAGGTTAGTGTGACATCTTAAATAGTTATATGTGCAAAGATTTAATCTTCTTTACCATGTAACTAATAGTAACATTGTCATAGCTTGCTGTAAATAACGTTATGATATTGATACTTTAAAGAACGTCTTCCAAACATCCTAACATGGTATTGATGAATATGTATTATGGAGTGCTATTACCTATATCTTACTAATTTTTTTAGGAGCATTTGACTAATCCCATTCTTAGGGGCAGGTGCAGTGGGTTCCCTTGGAGCGGTAGCTATTGGTGCTACACTGAGAAAGCTTTACGATGTTGGCGGTTTTGCTCGCCTGTCTTGGTGTGTCAAATGAAGGATGGAAGTAAATTTAAGGTATAACAGATGCTAAGCAATGATTTGTATTGTATTCTTGTTTGAAGAAGGTCAAACATATAATCAATTTAAAGTCATCAAAAAATACTCATGATATAATGTTAACTTGTGAACTTCCCCAAATCAATTAATTTGATAGGGGGTTAATTAGTACCGTAGTTGTATGAGGGTTTGGAATTAGAGTCTAATTATTGTCTTGATGCCAATGTTGTTGCTACCTATTGAGTCTCAATAATTAATTGCTTGTCTATTTGCAACTCTCATGACCTGCCTTATTTCTATAGAATAGTTGTTATCTGATTATCATAATATTAAAATAGTTGACATGTTGAAGAGTGATAAACACAAAATGTTATTCGTGATCAATATCCTCTAAGGATTTCAATGACTATTTGAGCTATATTCTTATCTTCTGTGTAGCTTGTGTATTGAATTAATAATTATGGCTTATTTCACTGGATCCTCTACAGGCAATTATTGCTCTTAAAAAGGGTGCATATTTGCTTAATATGGAAGAAGAGGAAAACCAAAATTCTGCCCATTTCGGCTATCGGTGATGTCATGGGTGCCCTTCAGGATTGCAGAGCTACTCTTTCTGTTGATCCAAGCCATCAAGAAATACTGGAGCTTCACAATAGGGTGAATAGCCACTAGCCCTAGAATTGAAAAGGATCAATGCAATTTGTGTGTTCATGTTTTGTGAATTTTCCTAGCATATATATTCTTATCAGGTGCAATTATATTACTCTCCTCAAGTTTCGTAACCCTCATGTTCATTGTAGTGTATTTACACATTGTAGACACCTAAATGTGTCTCCCCAAATGAGTAATCCGTGATGAAACATACCGCGTCTCGCGATTGTTTTGACTCAGAAAAGATGCTTTGAACTCACAAAAGTTGGAAATACGTGAGGTCATACTCGGAACTATGAGCAAAGACAAACAAAGGGTGGCAAAATATTTCTTTTTTTATTTATTATTTTCTATTTTTAGATTTTTAAATAATTTATATTGGTATCTCCCATAATTTCCACTTTCATTGCATTTCTTCACATTTTTTTGAGCTCGCCCATATTTTTAGATATTTTCTGATTTTTCTTTATTTTTTCTATGATTTTTATAAGTTTTTACGCAGAAAATACAAAAATATACAAATACACAAAATAATACCCGAAATCGTGGAACCTTCCGTAGAACACTTTAGAACTCCTTGCTTGGAGAGCAGAGGTGTCTAGGTACGTCGAATCAAAGCGAATCACGTATTATGGAAAAAAAATCGGAGAAAATCAAAAAAAATAGCGGAGAATATATATGCAGACCTGCGTATATACGCAGCTCTCCTGCGTATTACGCAGGTTTTTCTCCTTCTGTTTCCCCTCGCGCCTATTAATACGTGCCTTGCTCATCCGAAAAAGACACGATTTTCAACACACAACGTCTATTCTGTCTTCTCTCTCCCTAACTTGCTATTCTCTCTCTCACTCGTCAAACACTCTAAACACATCGTATTGAGTTCTAAGCATCGATTCTGTTCGATTCAATAACGAAATCAGGCGTATAAATCTGAGTTATCACCTAAAACATCTTTTTGACTCTACTTAATTCCTTTTGTCTCTTTAATTGACTAATTATTATTGCGAGTTTCAATTAAATCAAACAATGTAGAAACTCACTTTTTATTTGATTCATGTAATAAGTAGGTTAATGTTCACTTTCGTTAATTTCATTGTACCTTTTATTTTCATTGCAATGTTATGTGTGCTAGTCATTACTAACATTCTCTTTCGTTGTTTTGATATAGCCATCTTCAACGAATCTTTATTCGATTAATCGTTATTATTCCGTTTTAAATTACTAATCTAATAATTTTATATTGCCATGTTGCCAAGGATGTTGCTAATTATAATTATATATGTATTTATATTTAATGTATTTCCATGGTGGATGTATCCATATTGCTATATAATAATTTTCTATCTACTTGTATATATGGCTAAACAACCGGAATTCAATTGCGATCACTAAAGTCAGATTCTGGAATGACCCGGATTTCTAAGCATCCTTTAATATTGCTAACAATGAAGCGATTGCCTTGCCATTATAGAAGTCATTGTTTACATTAAATAGCAATCACCTAATATATTAGATTAGTCACTTTCAATTCAATTCAATAGGACCTTCTTTGAATTGCAAGTGTTATGATTTATGGAACTACAAGAACCGAGTAGAGGCGCTACATGCGAGCGGATTGGACGATACTGATCTCCAATCACGTACCATCCCTAACCCCACTTTGTTAATGTACCATTTGTGGCACTCAGTTTGGCACCAATGTTTCGGGCGTCCGTGAATAACCTATAAGCGCAGCGGTGGCGATCCCCTCAATTCGACAACACACCCCAACGCATTTCACATGCGGATTCCTATGGCTCAATTCCATGAACACTGAAGCTAGGTCACGCCCCTCTTAAGGCGGGGCGAAGCCCTACACTCATAGTGAACAAAAAATTCGTGATAAAGTAAAGTAAATAAAGTGAAACATCGATCATGGCAAAATTTACATAAATCAGGATTCAACATCCTATAAAAAAGAAAACCTTAAAGATAGTCAAGAATAACATCAGCATATATAGAAAGTGTTAGGATAACATTTATAGCATTGATTTTGTCCTTCCATTCTATCTAAGGCATATGCATTAGGAAAGCAGTTAGTTTGCTATAAAGGAGAAGGGTATGCATTTCAGTATCCCTGACTTGTTCACACGTTATTACATCGATTCGAATACTCGCAAATGACAAAAGCATACTTTAAAGTTGGACCGCGCACCAATCGCGCGCCGGGGCCACACTAGTAATTTATAATGATATTGAACACGATTATATATACAAAGTATTCTAATGAATTCTAGACACTAAATATGTGTTTTATAACTGAATTTGCAGGCCCGCCCTGGGGTGGGCGAGCAGGCCACGCCCAGGGCCCCATGAAAAGTTGTTCATTTTCTGATTCAATAAATGTACATATATTACAATTAATTCTTAGAAAAATCAGACAAAGCTGAAGTAGTTTGGCTTGGTCATTGTGGCAATAAGGAGAAATTGTGATTTTCTTCCGTTCCCTGGGTTCTTAAACCCCTTAGACAAGCAATTTTGATTTGCTTTCTATTTTTTATTCTAATTCTAAAATTGAAAATTACTAAAATCTTCCTATTACTATTCTTTCTATTTTTTTTCTTCCACATGAATTATTCCTAGAAAAATAAAAAATAGAAAAATCTTAGCAATATATTTTTTTCAAAAAAATCTACATGTTTACTCATCATCAATATAATGATCAAAGTTCTTTATTTTAAGGCATAAATATATTTTTATACTATTACTTGGCCTAAAAAATTTGCCTTACACCATATATTAATAATAAACGATTTACTGTGCATCGATTTGGTTAATTAAATAAATAAAATAAAAACACTATGATTTTTTTCTGCATTCTAACTTTTCACATAGGTTCTTTACATCTAGCCGTTCCCTCCTATTTATAACAAACTCGAAATTAAATGAAATAAATATTAATTGGATCTATCTACTCTATATTCTATACTCTTTATMAATTAACTTTACAAAATACTCACGTAATCCAGAGTTTAATTTTTGTACGGAGTAATAATAATCATTTATATACTATATCTATATATGAAGTATATGTARAGTATGGTYCTTCTCTATAATAGAGATTATTATTTCTTCTTTTTTTTTGAAGTAATTTAATTAAGATTATTATTTTAGGTCGTAATGTAAGATATTTATTTTTATACATGCGTATTTTTCGTTGTAAAAATAAAATTATTTTTTTTAAAAAAAAAACTAGCTTGTGGGGCCCATATTTTTGAATTCGCCCCGGGCCACTGAATTCTCAGAAACGGCCCTGTGAATTTGGACACAAATTATTTAACTTATAATAAATTTTAACACAGATTATTATGGGTTAAACTAATAAATGCACACTCCACTATATAAAACTCATACAGTTCTCTCTTCATACTTATTAAACATMCATTCAAAAACGAACACAATATTTTTKTACAAGTACATWTATTTCTTTTATTTTTTCCATTGTAAYTAAGCCARAAGTATGAAACATATATTAATGTACAAAGATCATGTACATATCTACATTATAGTTACTATCGTTATACATATGAAAACTCCCTCTCCAATTCTACATGTATAATTTGATTTAGGTTTTTCGATCTAATGTTATCTTGTTCATTGTTTTTGCTACTTAACCTTTTCATTTTTTAAAAAGTCATAGGTGATATATATATGTATATGTACTCCCTATATAAAATGCTATAAATATTCAATCACTCAAGTTAGGAGTGTTATGTTATAATACTAACAATGAATTTTTCAATATTGTGTTTCATGAATTGTAAATTTTATGTATGCACGCATTGCGTGCACAAAAGGCTAGTTTACACAAAGTTATGGACTTATGGTAATCTGCGGTCCAACTAGGCAAGTTTTATTRAGTTTACACTCGCTAAGTCATGCGGTCCAATACATTAGTGATTTAGTAAAACCAAAAATATTTACTATACCCGTATATTCTATACGCAAGATTGTACCTACAATATATGGTAATAACTAATATGGTAATGACTAATATGGTATATGGTATTAATTCTTATAATATAACAAAAACAAAAAATCGGTAATAATAATGTAGTTTTTTTGTAGTACCCGTTTTTATTTTATATTTGCTTTTATTATTAATGTTTTTTGTATAGGTATAAGGATACTGTAACAGTTGAAGATGATAGTGGAACAACGAGTTTTGTCATGTTTGATCGTGAAATCTTTCAAATTTTACAAATTTCGTCAATGGAACTGAAACAGAGAATTAAAAAGGTTTTTATTTTATTGGAAAAATTGAAATAAATAATCTCACCTTTTGGTGGTCTTCTCCTAATAATCCCACGTGAGAATAATTTTAAATTAATCCCAACTAACACCCTAATATCCTCTAAATGGGTTTTGTGACCTATAACTTGCTAATTAGGTAACCTGCACTTATGTTCCTCCAAATTGCTACAATGTCCAAATAGCAACAAGTCAACAACTAGACCCTGCTGACCCTTACTGCCCAGCGCTGTCACTTCCCACTGCAACAYCCCACCGTCATAATCTGGCCGCACCAGCCTTGTAAATGTTTTACGTATGGTAGAACATTCATATTTTAGAAACAAAGTTGATTCCTTGTAAATTACACAAGATTCTTAATATTTTCACCCAAAATTTGTTAATCGATTTGATAAGTGCTAACACTAATTGTAGCTATGCCCCGAGCTTAATTTGATGTAGTTAATTGAAGAGAGCACTGTCCAAATTATAGAAGGGAAATTGAAGAACTCTTTGATTGTTGG